>JAQZBX010100666.1:0-11342 GCA_029593785.1 Cabassous unicinctus | reverse complement strand
AAAAAAAAAAAAAAAAATCTAGTTTCATTTTTTATTGCACTCATTCTATATTCTTTCCCAGTATTATTTTTACTCAATTACAATTACTTTTATTTTCCAACCCTTTTTTAAATCAGATACGTGAAATAAAAAAATATCAAAGATGTTGCTAAATCCAATTGGTCTTGCAGTCATTTCCTTGATCTCTCCAAAGCTGCTGCCATCTTTGCCCACACCCTCATTTAAAAAAAAAATTATTCTCATTACTTGGCTTCCATGATATTATGCTTCTATTTGTCACCCCCATCTCTGGCTTACCATGAAGAGAAAAGATGAAAACATTAACCTTGGAAAGGAAAGAACATCTCCAGTTTCTCAACTAGTTCCCTCCCCCCCCTTTTTTTTGGCTTCTCATTCTACTGACTTATGTACCCCACTGACTTCACATTCATCTCTATGCAGCCTAATCCTCTTCCCTCCATACCAGACGACAATCCATAGAACCAACCAGCTACCTGGTATCTCCATTTGGAAATTTCAAAGGTATTTCAACAAACTCAACATACTCCAAACTGAACTCCACTAAACTTGTTCCAATGGTAATTGACCATCTCAGTTAATATTATCTAGTTGCTCAAGACAAACCTGAGAAACTCCCTGACTTTTCTTTCTCCCTCTATCCCATAAGAAATGAAATCTGTCCATCTTATTGCCTCCATCTCTCTCAAATCTCCCTACCACCTTCCTTCCCCATTACCACTATTCCATTTGAGGTCATCACCAGCTGCTGCCAGGATCACTGGAAGAGCCTCCTAACTAATGTCCCCATACCTACTTTAAAAAGAAAATCTTTTTACTGTAAAATAAAACAAAATACAGAAAACCACCCAAAACAAATATATGCCTCAATGAACTATTTAAAGGTGAACATCCCCACCGCAAGTTAAGAAACAACCTTTGTGATGTACCCTAGAAGTCTATCCATATGCCCATCCCAATTCCAACCCTTTTCCTCTTCCCATAAATAACCATCATCCTGACTTTGAGTTGCCATACAAACCCATATCCAGTTTTTCCTCCTCCTAATTTCTTCTCCATACTGCAGCCACATTATGTCATTTGCTTTAAACTTTCAGGCTTACACATTTTTAAGATAATGTCCAAAATTGTTTATATGGTCTAGGAGTCAGCTTCAAGATGGCCCCAAAGATCCCTCCCCTTTTGGTGTTCACACCTTTCTATAGTTCCTTCCCATACTGTATCAGTTTATGTGACTAATAGAATATGGTAGAAATGAGTATGTAACTTCTAAGACTGCATTATAAAAGACTAGCTCTGTCTTAAATTTCTTCTGTAGGGAAAGTCAGCTGCCATGCGGTAAGGACACATCCAGCAGCCCTACAGAGAGGCCCAGGTGGCGAGGAACTGAGTGAGCCACCTTGGATACAGATCCTCCAGCACTCCCCCTACCCAGTCAAGCCTTCACATGACTGCAGCCTCCTTTTCCCCAGTAGCTTGACTGCAACTCAGAGACTCTGAGCCAGAATCACTAAAAAAAAAAGCTGTCTCTGAATTTGTGACCCATAGAAACTGAGATAATAAATGCTTGTTGTTTCGAGTCACTAGGTTTGGGGGTAATTTGTTATGCAGCAATAGATAGCTAATACACATGGGCTACTGGGCCTTCAATGATCTGGCCTCTGATTCTGGCCTCATGCAGAAATCATTCATCTAGCCCTCTATGTACCTGCACCATTGCATTCCTCTCAGTACCTGAAAGGTTACCAGAATCTTTTTTTTTTTTCTTTCATCTAAAGACATGAGAATATGTTCACAATATAATATTAAGTGATGAAAAAAGGCAGGATGCAAATACACTGTTCAATCTAATATGAGAAGGTATATGTATATATACAACAAAATGCTAACAATTATCTTTGGGTGTCTAGTTTTTAAGTTTTTGTTTTCTTCTTTATCCTTTGGTATTTGCATTATTGTGAATACAAATATAACACATCACTATATTCAAATAGAGTTCCAACTTGTCAGGGGACCAAACAAAGCTTTTAGTGATACAAACCCTACTACAAGATGTTCTCTCTGCCTGAATGTTCTTACCTCCTCTTTTACCACCAAACTACCAGTAATCCTTTACAGCTGAGAAGTCACCTCCACTGGGAAGGATGGGTTGGGACCCTTCCCTATGCTCCTACACCACCAAATACATCCTCTGCCCTCAACACACGGTTAGGATCACCAGCACTAGTCTCTGAGGAGTAAATGCTTTCAGAAGTCTGTGCTTTCTCCCCATTGCCTTGCCAGCACCCAGAACAGAGAGGCAATAAATATTTATTGTATCGAGTGTTGTCTATGGAGAAAATTGAAATTTTTTTATTGAAAACGATTCTGGAATTTTATCAGAGAGCTAATAATTAAATGTTTCCTTTATTCATCTTGTAGTCCTTTCTAAATGTTTGGTAGAAGAGTAGCCAAAAATACCAACGGACTCAGGCCAAGATACTTGAAACCACTGGCTCTCCGACAGAAAGGCACCAGACAAATCAGAGCACTGTATAGGGCAATTAACATTAATTTTGTTTTAACACTTGTCTTTTGTATTTAGATTGACATACATTTAAGAAAAAAAACAAACAAGATGCAGAAGTAGCTCACATTCTCTTTGAATTATCTGGATTTCTGAAGTAACAGGGCATTTTTCCCCTTCAGTTTCCCAGCCAAGTGTTAAAACGGCCCAGCTGGAAGGACCTGTTGTTGTTGTTGTTGTTGTGTGTCCATGAGATTGTCCATGAGAGGTGACAGTAGAGTGGGAATACTCACCTCCATTCCATTAGAGTTGAGAGTTGGCAATATAACCAACATAGCTGCACTATTATGTATGATAGCATAAAATAAAAATGCTTAGAAAGAGGAGCCAAAATGCCTAGTGTTTTCTAGATTAGGGTGATGACCTGGTTTCACTTTTCCCACATAATTTTAAAGTTAGAAAGTTGTAAAGATAATGCATTCTGTTGCCAGACACAAGGTCAGCAAAATATTAAATATAATAAAAATTAGATAGCACTTGAGTACATAGTATGTGCCAGACATGTGATAGTCATTCTGTTCCAACAATAACCTTTCAAGGTAGGAATTACTTATCCTTATTTTCTAGATAAACAAGTTCATAAAGAGTAACTTCCCAAGGGTTCACAGCCAACTCAAAAGCCTGCATCCTTTCCATTCTTAACGTGCAATGAGAACTCCCTATGTCATCTGCATCAAAAAATTTAACCAGTTATACTTCTCAGTATTTTAGAAATTCAACCCCCAATTCTAATATTCTCTATTTATAAATGCATAAAGAGCCAATTATGTGACCATAACTACTATATTAAATACAATATTGATTTGCATGATTTTGTATTATTATTGGCTCTATATTTAATTTCAAAGAGCTGAACTCCTACAGCTTTCTTCACAGAAGAATCAAATTTTTGTCTAAGTAAACTTCAGTTTCCTCTACAAAAGAGCCATTTTGCCACGGGACAGGATAGGGAAGTGAGGGACAAAGGAGAATGGAGTCTCTTTGTCTAAATTTAAGCTCCAATAGCAATTATAATGGCATGAGATTGGTGGACACAAAAATACATATTTTCCAGGTCCACTAAAACTATAAATATTTTATATGGAAGATCAGGAATTTGAATGGTAATTAAAGGGAGCTGAAAAACTCAGAGGAATCTTTTTCTCTTTCAAAGTTAGATTCATTAGTAATCTGCTCAACTGAATATATCATTCATTCTGTATGCAAAGAACACTTCTGCCTGCATTCACTAACTGTGGCCTGACCAATGGCTGTGACATTTTTCACTTCACACTATAAAGATGTCTAGTCAAGTGGAAAATATTGACCTGGACATGCCTGAAAGTTGGGGACTGTTGGCATATTCAAAAAAAACAATGTAGGATCTGAAAATAAAATGAACGTTTGTGTGTAAATTATACTGTTTGTGGATGGATGTTAGATGAATGACAATGGGAAGTCAAATGCTAATTTTCCATGAAAAATTAGCTCTTCAGTGTTAAAAGACTCTCATTCTCCAACTACTTACAAAATTGGAATGAACTATTTATGTTTTGCAAAATGACCCTTTATGCAAAGATTCTTGATACTGACTTTTGTTGATACGTAATTTCAACAAGTTCACAGATTAGCTTTTTATGAAAACATTTGTTTTGAGTGTTTCCTTCAGACATCCTTTGCAAAGGATCTATAGGGCACTCTTTCCTATGGAATAGTTCTTCCCCATCTTTCCATCAATAACATTATTACAAAAGTGAGTATTCCTTTTACATGCACTTGTATACAACGCAAAAATAAATATTTCCACTAAAAATCCTTAATTCTTAATTTAGTTATGACTAAGTACAGCAGAAATAGGACAGCTTTTAGACAAAGCCATCATTCAAACAAAGTTCTGAATAGCCAACAAATTTTTCCTTACTTAAAAATGATCTCTCTTTCATTCAGTAAATATTTATTGGATACCCCTTATGAGTCAGTTGCTATTAAGGAGGCAAACATGAGACTGTCCTGGCTCTTCATGAGGCTTCCATGCTAGTGGAAGAAAGGAAATAGAAAGGGAGAAAAAAAAAAATCAATTATGATAGCTAATAAGAATTAAAAGGAGCAGTCCTATGGATGCGGTAACTATGTTGGACTATTTAGTCAAGGAAAACTCAAGGAGTTGGGAATTTAAAGGCCCCAAGATTCACAGGGCCCAGGCCTAGCACATAGTAATCATTCAGTAAATGTGTTCAATGAATCCTGTGGATTAGAATCTCATTGCTTGTTAAGGGAAAAAAAAAAAAAAAAAAGACACTTTTCCTCAATATGACTATAATACCTCAAAAGTGTATTCCTCATAAAGAACACATAAATTCACATTTCAGAAATCAGATGTTTTACAACAGTGGTTCTTAACCTTTTTTGTTCCATGGACCCCTTTGCCAGTCAGACCCCTCACTAAGTCCACACTATACTGTGTATTATTTAATAACTATATCACACCTGCACCCACACATCCCCACAAGAATGTTTTGTGGTTTTTTTTTTTCATTTCAATTCAATCTCATGGACCTCTTGTTAAGAAGCCCTGCTTTACAACATGCTTATCTGTACAACAAAAAGAGGGCTGTTAAATCTTTCCAGATTTAAAATTCTGTGATATTTCTCAACAAATGCTCTCTATAAAGCATTCTTCCAGAATAAAGAATTCCACTGCAATTCAAATTAGGCCCTAAGTTTATCTATTTCTGGTAAATATTTATTTTTCTAAATTAATTGACACAACATTGGAACAAAATAATGAAAAATATCAGTTAATCCACTTAGCCAGTTAAAAGTTCAGGCCCTGCTATACCACAATGGTGGTTTAAATTAGTGACATAATGGAAAGAATACCGGAGGAGACAAAAAACCAGGTCTGCCAGGAGCCTTCAGTGTGACCCAGAAGAAGTCATTTTCCCTCTCTGAACTTCAACTTACTCCTCTTTAAAATAAAAGTAGCAGTGATTTCCAAAAAAAGAATCTGAAAGATTTAAGATTTTGAAAAGTTTAGTGGGAATTCTTTATTTGGCTTTATGTAGTCTCCGAAACTAGTTAAAAGGTATATTTCTGCTTTTCACTAGAATTATAATTAACTTGGTAAGGTGGCACTGGTTATATTTCATGCTTGCTAATCAAGTTTTGAGGCAAGTATATATCATAAATGAGTAATCTGAATAATGAACCACGCACTTGGACACTTGATACTGGAGATCTGTCTCACAGGGAAATAGTCTTGGCTAGAATGTCTGGCCATTATGGTTGAAAGCACCAGAGAAACAGAATAGTAAACTGTGGGTTTTTTGTTTGTTTGTTTGTTTGTTTTTAAAGTTCAGGAAAAACATATAGCCCAAACTAAAAGCTACTATCCCAGAGCCTCAAATCTTCAAAGCCTTCTAACACAGCTGGGTCAACTGGCATCTTTCTTCATATTAACAGCTATATATGGCTCTTGGAGGTTTTTCAGTAGCCGATAAAAAGTGGACGTTATCTTTGCAATTTGAGGAAAGTAGGGGTACCACCAACCCACCACATTTTCCATTCCACCCCAACCAGAAGCCTCCAATCAAGGTGAGTCCCTAAGTTCTGCCCTGTAAGTGGCTCCAACTAGCCCTCTCCCCACTTTAGACGTCATACCTTAACATGATCCCCCTCACAACCCACTGAGGGGAAGGCAGGAGATGAACTAATGTGGCCCTTAAAGAGCCACAATGAAGTGTTTGCTCACTTCAATCAGGGTATATACCATTTTCAAGCCTAGTTAAATTGGGGTGGCTGGGATAGTTGTTTAACCAACTAATTTAACTTAAGAAAAAAAAAATGAGAATGTGTAATTTCTATCTTTGACTAAATGTATATCCCCCCTAAGTCTCCCAAATCCCACACCTGCATCAGTGTCTGCTATTATTCCCATCTAAGGCCTACTTGCAAGTTTAGCCGGGAATCCAATGTAAGTTTCTTTTTGAAGCTGAGAATTACAATTAAAAGACGTTCAGAGAAAGCAAGTGTTTCCTAAACACCTACTGAACATATGCAATCTTAAGAAAGACCACGCCTGTGCCAATCTGTAAGGGAAAAGAACATACATACACAAGGGAAGACGGTACATAGAGGGAGTGCCACAAAATGGAGTAGGAATTCAGAGGGAAGAGGTGACATGACAAAGTATTCAGGGGCTGGAACTAGAAAACAAAAAACACACAGTGACACCGGAGTCACATTTTTTTTTTTAATGAAAATACCTCACTGTTAATTAAGAGTCAATCAAGATTTAAGTTCTTGAACCACTTAATATATCAGCATGCAGACTTCTTTTTAAGCGTCTTCATACTCCTTACTAATAAACACTTGAAACAATCTTACCGAATAGGTTTCCATTTCTTTGTTTTGTTTTTTTGATATGCCACTGGTTCTCAGGCTGGTTTCAAGAACTTTTCCCCTTTGCTGATAAACTCAGTAATTAACAAGCTTGAAACCCACTGACTTCCAAAACAATCAGGAAATTTAAGAAAATATTAATTAGCACACTGGTTACTGTCAACATAAAAAATCAATTTCTGGTATTTTTCAGACCTGTACGTTCATTTCCTAGGAGGTGGGGAAGGCTCACAACTGATAGTAGGCAATTATCTTATTGTACAACAGTTGCAAAATAGCATTGAATATCAGGGGATTCAGGTTCCCCTGGGGGGAAAAATGCTCTTCCACACACTATACTCCAAATGCAGTCTACTGATGAGCCTAAACCTGATGCGGATTCTAATTTCAAAATCTGAATGATAAAGTTCCCAAACTTGATGTATACCACAGAGCATTTGTCAACCCTTCTTGTTTTCCTCTTGTGCTACACTGACTTTATTCCTCTAAAAATTACAATGAAAAGCACTCAGAAGTTAGGGATAAGAAGTTGGTGATGCACCTGATAACAGGCAGCACCTATTTTCTATAAATCTGGGCTCACTCAACCTGAGCTTTGGCTCAGTCCCCAAAAGAGGTCTTTTCTCTTCAGTCACAGGGTTTCCCTGGAATCAAACTAGACTAGATGGCTACCACCCGTAGGAGTAAATTTTTTCAAATAACCAAAATGCCTTGCTTTGATTCCTTTGACAATCTACATCTTGGTCTGCTGGGAAGGGAAGATAGCTCAACATTTTGAAATAAAGCCTTCTGAAATAAGATTAAAGTTCTTTTCTTGATCTAAGATTAACACCCAGTCACCAGTGTGTGGCATGGCACCATGCTGCAGGAGGGAAGTCCTTAGCAGCTACCACTACCTTTAGGCACAGCTGAAAGTGCCTCTTTATGCATCTTCGTATGCTTCCCTAGGTATTCCAGATGCTTCCTGCTGCTGTAGGAATGCCTGCTCACCTGTTAGGTCACATGGCTTTTTAAATTGCTGCTTTTAAAGTACCACAGGCCAAGAACCCAGATAAGATTATTTTAACTCTAAAATAATCAAACTCTAAGTGTGGTCCAGAAGGACATCATTTAAGTAAAATGCATAGGCTTTACTGCATGAAATCTGCAACATCTTTTGTTACTCAAAAGCTTTTTCACTTTCCTAAGGTCTTCAACAAAGATCCTGACAACTAGTCATGATCTCTGGATACAAAAGGAAGGTCCATCTGGCTCCCTTGTGATATTTAAAGCATCATCTGGAGGCATCCCTTTTAGAGAAAAAAAAATTTGCCTTGTTCACCATCATTAAGAAAGAACATAAACTAATAATTTTCTTGTCTAGAAGATTGAGCTCATTTGAGAACTAAAGCAACAAATCTAGTCGTGACAGTTGCCTCTTGGACATTTTTGTAAATGAATCATTATTTTAGGAAAAATACAAACTCACTATTTAAACACCTTTTTTGACAAAGAACTATGTGATTTCATCTTTCATAATTTCAGTTTCACATCTGAATAATGAAAAAATAGACTATTTGATAATTTACAAAATCTGAGTAAATTTCATTTTTTAAAACAGATATTCACTCTCCTTTTTAGTCATATGCATACATAGATTGTTATGGCCATAATTTTAAACTGACATTCCCAGAGGACTTCTAAATTAAAATGTTTTCAATGATTTTAACTGTATTAAAGAACTTTGTTAAACATTTATAACAGGGTTTTATGAATCGTTTTACAGATTGCTTCCTCACTGAAAACAAATGTATTCCAAATCAATTTCTCTTCCTTCCACCAGCTTTTCATACTTTTACCGATAAGTAGCCCATTTGAAATAGTCAAGAAACTGAGAAGTAAGTATGAGCCTGACTATTCTCATCACAGACTATCCAGAACTATTCCAACAGGGCAGGATTAACAGTGAGAAAACAGGGTCTATGTAAGTGATTAAAAAACAATAAAAAAAGAAGAGCTTTGGTGCTTAAAAGCAATAAATGTAACTCAAGATTCATATATGAACACTGATTAACCTATGACCCTTAAAAATTCCTTGCAGATTCTAACTGAACTACAAGAGTTCTACGGAGGTTTTCCTCACATATGCCGCCTGCTAGTTCTATGAGGCTTCCTGGGCCCGATTTGAACAATCCCATGCACAACTGCCTCCATTGTAATTGTATCTATGATTAGAAATTAGAGTCAAGCACTTTATTGTAATTCAATGCACACCATCTTCAGGACTCACAGGTCAATGACAAGCAAGGCTTGCTGTTTTTCTTGTAGCACAAAACAGTCAGGCTTTGCTCATGCTTACATTTTTAACATGTGTTCTGGAGGTTTCCCCCATCACAGATACTCAGAGACTAAAAGCAGTACATATTTTTATATTTGTTCCTTAATTATAATAATCAAAAACATTAAAAAAAAAAACCCTCCTGCCAATAGCAATTGTATTTCACACAGATACACAAAAATATAATAGAATTTCACGAGCAGGATGAAAGCAACCTCCAGAAGTAAAACGACGCTTCCAGTCAAGATAAAATTGGCTCTCTCAAAATTAAGTCAGGAGTCAGCAAACTATGGCCTGTGGACCAAATAGAGTCTACTGCCTGTTTGTGAAGTACCCGTGAGCTAAAAACAGTTCTCACATTTTTAAGTGGTCAGAAGAATCAAAAGAAAAATATTTTATGATGTGAAAATTATCTAAAATTCAAATTTGTGCCCATAACTATTTATTGGAATGCAGCCACGCGCATCCATTCATGTTTGTATATGGCTGCTTTGACGCTGCGACAGCAGAGTTGAATAGTTGCAACAGAGACTGTATGTGCCTCATTGCTTCACACTGCTACTTGGTGCACAGTAATAACTCATCGGTGCTTTGAGCGCCAGGCATACTGCTATAGGACAATACTTTCCATGTTAAAATAAAAGAGACAAGTGACTTCAAATGTCCCACTTTTAAGATAGGGGGGTGTAGAGGACTTAGTTACTGAATTAGAGAGCAAAGCATTTCAGTGACATCATAGCTGTACAAAAATACAATATATACCTGTGTTGCTAAACTAAGCACTCACAATATTCTCAATTCACAGGAAAACAACAGTCATAAAAATCAGAAAAGCTAAAAGCTAATATCTCATCACAGCAGAATTTCACTAAAATCAAATAAAAACTAGGCTGTAAACAAAGCTAGTTTCTAGGGTTCATTTGTTAGCCAAGCAAGGAAAGCCATTTACCAATGTTGAGTTAATTAAATTGTACTTGACTGCAGCGGTGAAGATGTGTGTGTCGGGTGGGGGGGGGAAACATTTTAAAGATTAGCCTTTCGATGAGAACATTTACTTGAAGAGTAGAGAACACTGGGCAATATAAATCGTCAATTAAGAAACAAGGCAAATCATTTTATGCAGTTTTCTTTGGCTCTTGATGAGGCAACATTTCCAATAATGCTCAGTTATTTTTTATTCAAAGAATCAAATGCTGAGCTTGAAGCTAGTGAAAAATTAGCCCATGTGAATAGTCTGGATGGAACAATTTCAAAAGGGGGGAATATTTTCAAAAAATTGAGAAAATACAAATTCAGTACAACCTGAAGTGGAATCTGCTAAGATGTAATATAACTGATCACGGTAAAAATATGCATACAGCAGAAAAAGGTTTAATTGGACAAAGTGACAAAGTTTAAGGAAATGTAGTAAAGTCCATGGTAGTCATCATATTATATACCAGCAGGCATTTTGTAGAAAACCTTTTCATCTATCATGTATTATTGAAGCAATAGTGTCAATGAACAACATCATTGGCTCCTGTGGATTTAACTATGTTCATGTCTGTAAACTTTTGTCAGAAATAGAAGCTGAATATCCCACTTCCCTATCAAATAGCAGTTTGATGGCCTAGCAGTGCAATTTATTTTAGCTCAGAGCTTAAGACTGAAATTTTTATGTAAAAGAACTACCCTCAACAACTACTAAATACTAAATGGCTTCAGAAATTCACTTTTGAACACACTTAAAAACATTCCGTAATGATTTCAACCTAAAATTAAGTCATAAATGCACTTAGGAGGAACTTATTGCAGTAAAATCATTTTGACAAATATTGTTTGACTCACACATAGTGTCAAGTAAAATACTTAATCATGCTGTCAAAAGTTAAAACAAGGGAAGCGGGAGTGGCTCAGTTGATAGAGCCTCCGTTTACCACATGGGAGGCCCCGGTTTCACTTCCTGGGGCCTCCTTGTGAGGGCAGGCTGGCCCGCGCAGCCTAGTGGGCTGATGCAGCAAGACCTCACAACAGGAAGCGGGTGTGGCTCAACCGAAAGAGGCCCTGTTTACCATGTGTGAG
>JAQZBX010100665.1:0-11343 GCA_029593785.1 Cabassous unicinctus | reverse complement strand
TCCATTTTAAAAATGGGCAAGAGATTTGAATAGACACTTTTCCAAAGAGGAAATACAAATGGTGAAAAAGCACATGAAAAAATGTTCAATATCACTAGCTATTAGGGAAATGCAAATCAAAACTACAATGAGATATCATCTTATACCTATTTAACAGGCTGCTATTTAAAAAGCAGAAAAATACAAGTGTTAGAATGTGGAGGCACAGGAACACTCATCCACAATGGTGCAGCCACTGTGGAGATTAGTTTGGCAGTTCCTCAGGAAGCTAAGTACAGAATTGTCATATGATCCAGCAATTCCACTACTAGGAATATACCTAGAAGAACTGAAAGCAGGAACATGAACAAATACATGCACACCAATGTTCATCATGGCATTATTCACATTTGCCAAATTTTAGAAGCAACACAAGGCCCATCAATGGCTGAATGGATAAACAAAATGTGGTATATACATATGATGGAATAATACTCAGCTGTAAGAAGGAATGAAGTATTGACATATGTGACAACCTGGATAAATCTCAAAAACCTTATGTTAAGTCAGTCACTAAAGGACAAATATTGCACGATCTCATTGACATGAACTAAGGATATTGAGCAGACTCACAGAGGTAGAGTTTGGAAGATAGGTTACCATGAGATAGAAAGGGAATAGAGAGTGGTGAGCCGATGCTTACTCTGGGTAGAATCTATTATAAGATGTATGGGGGTGGTCTGGCAGTGGACAGGTGGTGCAGCGATGTGAGTGGGGTTGATGATCCTGGAGTGTGAGTGTGAGAGGTGTTAGGGTGGTGGGTTGGGCTATTCATAGAGGTGGGGGAAGGGTTGGAAGAAGAAACAAGTGAACTCTGGGAAGACAGAGGGGCTGTGGGTGAGAATACAATTGTGGCAGTATTCTTTTGGCAACTATGGCAGGGGAGGGTCACTGCTGCAGGGTATCAGCGGTGGAGGGATGTGAGGGGAAGGGAGCACCTGGGATATCCCTCTATGGAATATGAATGTGTTCATGTGGTCATAGGGTGTTATCTCAGTGGGTGGAGACCCACACAATGACCAACAAAATATTAAGTTCCCATCCTAGGGAGTCCTATGTTCTCTAACAGAATAGCAAGAATTTCTAGAGTACAAAAGCAGTACCTAATAAAAGAAAACGGACCAATATGGCAAGCCCTCAATATTAATGCTTGAACTTATGAACCTTATTCTTGTAAAACTGAAACTTAGCCTAATAATATCTATTGCCTAAAAGTTACCTCCTGAAAATGTCCTTGTTACTCAAATGTGGGCTCTCTCTGATCCAAACTCAGCAAATAAATTCACTACCTTCTCCCTGGCATGGGACATGACTTCCAGGAATAAGCATCCTTGGCACCATGGGATTATCACTAATCATTAACCAGTGATGCATTTGGAAAAAGACCTTGACCAAAAAGGGGAAACAATTAAATACAAAAGAGTTGTATGGCTAAGAGTTTCAAAGTGAGTTGAGAAGTCATTTCCAAGATTATGCTTATGCACATCTCAGGCGGATCTCACTAACTGCCACAGTAACAAAGCCGCAAACAGGTGCCCTTAAGGGTCTAGGGACATCTGGATACTATAGGCAAGGCACACAACCACATGAAATCAGTACCCTGTCAATGGGCCTTACCTTGGAATATATGATAACCTATTTCCCCCACGTAACAGAGTTACTCATTTATAATTTCCCTATGCATCATTCTTCTACCCCTTTTATTTGAAAATATAATGATCACTATACCTGTTAAATATATGTCCCAGAGACTTAAATCTTCAGTCTCTTTATATGCCGGTTGAGCCCTGAATCTCAGCAGAATGAAGCCAATACCTATTCTCCAGTTCATTGGATTCGTCCAGGACAACTAACAAAATGATGATGATGGACAGCCCCCATTCCAAAAAAGCAAAGAGTATCTACAACAGCAAGCAAAACAGTTCCTTCCATCTGCCTCATAAGATCTAAGCCCCCTCTCAATATGAAGCAGAGTGGGCATCACCATCCCCAAATCCTCAAGATTGTGGAATGAACAAACATAAGGGGGCAATGCAACCATGGACCAAAGCAGACATTATTATTGTAGTAACAGAAGAAAGTGTAACATTGATATAAAGATAGTGGTTGCCAGAGGTTTTGAGGGGAGGGGGAAGGAAGAACAGGTGGAACATAGGGCATTTTTAAAGCATTGGAATTGTTTTGCATGATATTGCAATGACAGATACAGGCTATTATACATTTTGTCAAAACCTATAAAATTGCAAAGTGTATAAAAATGCAAAGTGTAAACCATAAATGTAAAATATAGACCATGGTTAATAGCAATGCTTCAATATTTGTTCATCAATTGTAACAAATGTACCACACTAATGTAAGATGTTATTAATAGGGGAAATGTGAGAGGGGGAGAGGGTGGGGTATATAGGAATCCCCTATACTTTTTCTGAAAGAAATTTTTTTTCATTTTTTAATTAGAGATGTTGTAAGCTTACAAAATAATCATGCATAACATGCAGAACTCCCATATATCATCCCTCCACCAAAACCTTACATTGTTTTGGAACATTTGTTACAGATTATGAAAAAAAAATATGATCAGACTATTACCACTATGGTCCATACCATACACTTGGTATATTTTTTCCATACACCCCCTATTATTAAGACTATGTATTAGTATTACACATTTGTTATAGTTCATAAGAGAACACTTTCATATTTCTACTGTTAACCACAACCCATCTTCCACCACATAGTTCACTGTGTTTATACAGTCCCAGGCCTTGTACCTTCTATCCAAAGTGTACACTCAATGGCTCTCACTTTCATCATAGAGTTCTGCAGTCATCACCCAGTAAACCTTTGAACATTTTCCTTAGTCTAAAAGAAAAAATCCCATACCTCCTTATTATTGGCCCTTAGAGTTGATATAGTAGCTTCTTTGACATTGATGTTAACTATATTGCTGTTAACTATAGTCCATAAGTTATATTAATTGTATTTTTCCCATGCATTACTATATTCTTACCACCTTGCAATAGTAACATACATTTGCTCTAGTTCATAGAACATTCTTGTATTTGTATTATTAACCACAATACTGATCCACCTCTGGGTTCACTGTGTTATTCAGTCCCTAGATTTTCCCCTTTCAAAAAACATCCTTAGACTACCCCTTTTAGCCACAATCCCACTGATAAACCAGCTGTGCTAGTTATACTCACTATAATGTGTTATCATCAACTCTGTTTCCACACTTTTACAGACTATCCCTTTACATCCCTAGGCTACCCCTTTCAGCCACAATCCCAATTATAAGCCAGCCGTGTTAGTTATACTCAATATAATATGTTACCATTAACTATATGTGTTTCCACACTTTTACAGTCAAGCTAATTGAAAATTCCACATGCATTAAGCATCAGTACCCCTTTTCAGTCCTCATCCAATCTCCTAATAACCTGTAGTCTAAGTTTTAATTTCATGTGTTTATTCTTCATATTTAGTTCGTATCAGTGAGCCCGTACAATATTTGTCCTTTTGTGTATGGCTTATTTCACTTAGCATAATGTCCTCAAGGTTCATCCATGGTATCATATGTGTCCCAATTTCATTTCTTCTTACAGCAGCATAGTATTCCATCACATGAATATACCACATTTTGTTTATCGGTTCATTGGTTGATGGATACTTGTGTTGTTTCCATCTTTTGGCAATTGTGAATAACGCTGCTATGAACATCATATGCAAATGTCTGTTCGCGTCACTGTTTTCAATTCTTTTGGATATATTCCTAGTAGAGGGAATTGCTGGATCATACAGCAATTCTATATTTAGCATCATTAGGAACAGCGAGATTTCTTCCACAGAAGCTGCACCATTCTACATTCCCACCAACAGTGAAACAGTGTTCCTATTTCTCCACATCCTCTCCAGCACTTGTTGTTGTTTAAATAATGGCCACTCTATGAGGTGTGAGATGATATCTCATTGTAGTTTTGATTTTCATTTCCCCAATAGATAGTGATACTGAAAATTTTTTCATGTGCTTTTTCACCATTTGTATTTGCTCTTGGGAGAAATATCTATTCACATCTTTTGCCAATTTTTAAATTGGATTGATTGCTCTTTAATTGTTCAGTTGTACGAGATCTTTATATAGCATGAAAAGCAAACCCGTATTGGATATATGGTTTCCAAATATTTTCTCCCATTGAGTGGTTTGCCTTTTTCACCTTCTTGGCAAAGTCCTTTTTAAAAAATGTATATATTTCTATTTTTTAAAAGATACTCAGATTACACAAATGCTACACAAAAAATATAGGGACTCCCACATGCCCCATCCCCCTTACCCCCCCCCCACACCCCCAAACAACATCCTTGACAAAGTCCTTTAAAGCACAAAAGTGTTTAAGTTTGAGGAGGTCCCATATATCCATTTTTTCTTATGTTGCTTGTGCTTTCAGTGTAAGGTTTAAAAACCCCCACCTACCACCAGGTCTTAAAAATGTTTCCCTACATTTACCTCTAGGAGTTTTATGGTTCTTGCTTTCCCCCCCCCGCCTCACATTAGATGGGTAATGTGCCAATGTCATAACAAGGTTTGAGGGAGGCACATCTCACATAAACGTGTGAACACCCATTCATCATGCTTATGAACCACAAAAGGATCTGGTTCTTGCTTTTATATTTAGGTCTTTGATCCACTTTGAGTTAATTTTTGTATAATGTGTGAGGAAGGAGGTCCTCTTTCTTTCTTTTGGATATGGATATCCAATGTTCCCAGCACTATTTGTTGAATGAACTATTCTGCCCCAGCTGGGTGGGTTTGACAGCCTTGTCAAAAAATCACTTGACCGTAGATATGAGGGTCTGTTTCTGAAACATCAATTCAGTTCCATTGGTCTATATGTCTATCTTTATGCCAGTACTATGCTGTTTTTTGTGTGTGTTTTTTTTACCACTGTAGCTAAATAATATGCTTTAAAGTCAGGAAGTAAGAGTCCTCCAAGTTCGTTCTTCCTTTTTAAGATGTTTCTGGCTATTCAGGACCCCATATCCTTTCAAATAAATTTGATAATTGGGTTTTCCATTTCTTTTAAAAAGGCTGTTGGAATTTTTATCAGGATTACATTGAATTTGTATACTAATTTGGGTAGAATTGACATTGTAACGACATTTAGTCTTCCCATCCATGAACATGGACTATTCTTCCATTTCTTTAGGTCTTCTTTGATTTCTTTTAGCAATGCATTGTAGTTTTCTGAATAAAGGTGCTTTATGTCCTTGGTTAAATTTATTCCTAAATATTTGATACTTTTTGTCATTATTGTAAATGGAATTTGCTTCCTGACTCCTCAGATTGCTCCTTACTATAGTATAGAAACACTACTGAATTTTGCATATTAATCTTGTATCCTGCCACTCTCCTGAATTCATTTATTAGCTCTAGTAGCTTTATTGTAGATTTTTCAGGATTTTCTAGGTATAGGATCATATCATCTGTGAATAGCAAAAGTTTTACTCCTTCCTTTCCAATTTGGATGCCTTTTCTTTCTTTCTTGCCCGACTGTTCTAGCTAGAACCACTAGCACTATATTGAACAACAGTGGTGACAGTGGGCATCCTTGTCTTGGTCTTGATCTCAACGGGAAAGCTTTCAATATCTCACCATTAAGTAGAATGTTAGCTATGGGTTTTTCATATATGCCCTTTATCATGTTTCCTTCGATTCCAATCTTTTGGAGTGTTTTTATCAAGAAAGGATGATAGATTTTGTCAAATGCCTTTTCTGTATCAATTGAGATGATCATGTGATTTTTCTTCTTTGATTTATTAATGTGGTGTATTACACTGATGGATTTTCTTGCATTGAACTGCCCTTGAATGCCTGGTATAAAACACACTGGATCATGATGAATAATTCTTTTAATGTCTTATTGGATTCAATTAATGAGTATTTTGTTGAGGATTTCTGCATTTGTATTCATTAGGGAAATGGATCTGTAGTTTTCTTTTTTCAATTTCATAGTATCTTTATCTGGCTTTGGTATTAGGGTGATATTGACTTCACAGAATGAGTTTCGTAGTGTTCTTTCTTCTTCAGTTTTGTTTGAGTAAGATTGGTATTAAATATTCTTTGAATTCTTGGTAGAATTCACCTGTGAAGCCATCTGGTCCTGGGCTTTTCATTTGGTGGAGTTATTTGATGACTGTTTCAATGTCTTTGCTTGTGGTTGGTTTGCTGAGGCCTTCTATTTCTTCTAGGGTCAGTTTAAGTTGTTTATATGTTCCTAGGAATTTTTCCATTTCTTCTACATTGTCTAGTTTGTTGGCATACTGTTGTTCATTGTATCCTCTTATAATCTCTTTTATTTTTGTGGGGTCAGTAGTAATGTCCCCATTTTCATTTCTGATTTTATTTATTTACATCTTCTTTTTTTCTTTGTCATTCTAGCTAAGAGTCTGTCAATTTTCTTGATCTTCTTGAAGAACCAACTTTTGCTTTGTTAATTCTATTTTTTTCTTCTTGATGTCATTTATTTCTGCTCTGATCTAGTAGCTTTATTGTAGATTTTTCAATCTACAATAAATCTGCTTGCTTTGGGAATAGCTTGCTGTTCTTGTTCTAGTTCCTCCAGCTGTGTAGTTAGGTCATTGATATTTGATCTTTCTTCATTTTTAGCATAAGTATTGAGGGCTATAAATTTCCTCCTCAGTACTGCCTTTGCTGCATCCCATAGGTTCTGATGGATATTGTGTTCTCATTTTCATTAGTCTTGAGACATTTATTGATTTCTCTTGCAACTTCCTCTTTGACCCACTGATTATTTAACACTGTGTTGTTTAATCTCCATATATTTGTGAATTTTCCCCTTTTTGGCCTTTTTTTTTTATTTCCAGCTTATTCCATTATGATCAGAGAAAATTTGTGTAATTTTGATCTTTTTAAATTTATTGAGCTCTGCTTTGTGACCCAACATATGGTCTTTCCTGTAGAAGAATCCATGAGCACTTAAGAAGAATGCATATCCTGCTGTTTTGGGGTGTAATGTTCTGTATATGTCTATTAGGTTTAGTTCATTTATCATGTTATTCAAGCTGTTTCTTAGTTGATTCTCTGCTGAGATGATTTATCCAATGATGAGAATGGTATATTAGTCTCCAACTATTATTGTAAAGTCATCTATTTCTCCCTTCAGTTTGGACAGTGTTTGCCTCATGTAATTTAGGGCATTCTGGTGCATCATATACATTTATGAGTTTTATTTCCTCCTGGTGATTTGACCCTTTTATTACCTTTATGACCTTCCTTGTCTCTAATAACAGCTTTGCTTTTAAAGTCTATTTCATCAGATGTAAGTATAGCTATTCCAGCATTTTTTTTTTTTTTTTTTAGTTACAACATGCATGGAATATTTTTTTCCTGCCTTTTACTTTCAATCTATTTGTATCCTTGGGTCTAAGGTGGGTCTCTTGTAGACAGCATACAGATAGCTCAGATTTTCTTATCCATTCTGCCAGTCTGTCTTTTGATTGGGGAGTTTAATCCATTAACATTCAATATTAGTACTGTAAAGGGAGCTCCTACTTCACCCATTTTGATCTTTGGGTTTTACCTACCATATCTTGTTTTCACCACTCTTTTTACACTTTTAGTTACTTTTAATGAAATAGTCTTCATTTCTAGACTCTCTTCTAAGCTTCTCTCTCTTGTCTTTTCTTTTCAGGCTGTAGAACTCCCTTTAGTATGTCCTACAAATCTGGTCTCTTGGTTACAAACTCTCTGTTTATCTGTGAATGTTCTAAACTCTCCCTCATATTTGAAAGACAATCTTGGCATATCTAAGATTCTTGTCTGGTAGTTTTTCTCTTTCTGTATCCTAAATATAACATACCACTGCCTTCTTGCCTCCAGTGGTTTCTGATGAGAAATCAGCACTTAATCTTATTGGTTATCCCTTGTATATGATGACTCTGTTTTCTCTTGCTGCTCTCAAGATTCTATCTTTGGCATTTGACATTCTGATTAGTATGTGTCTCAGAATAGGTCTATTTGGATTTATTCAGATGGGAGTACACTATGCTTCTTGGACATGGATATCTATGTCCTTCAACAGGGTTGGGAAATTTTCTTCCATCATTTCCTTAAATATTCCTTCTGCCCCCTTTCCCTTCTCTTCTCATTCTGGGACACCCTTGACATGTATGTTCGTGCATCTCTTGCTGTCATTTAGTTCCCTGCAACCATATTCAATTTTTTTCATACTTTTTATCTGTTCTTTTGTATGTTCATTTTCTGAGACTCTGTCTTCATGCTTACTGAAGCCTTTTTTTGCCTCTTCAAATCTGCTGTTATATGCCTCCAGTGTATTTTTTATTTCATTTTTTGTGCCTTTCATTCCCATAAGATGTGCTATTTTTCTAGGTATGCCTTCAAATTCTTCTTTGAGCTCACCCAGTTTCTTCTTGATGTACTTAATCTCTTTAGCCATCTCACTGAATTTATTAAGGAGATTTGAGTATCATATGATTAGTTGTCTCAACTCCTTTATGTCATCTGGAAGCTTAGTTTGTTCCTTTGGGCCATATTCCTATTTCTTGGTATGGATTGTAATTTTTTTATTGGTGTCTTCATATCTCATTTACTAGATGTATTTATTCTGGGCTCAGTTTCTCTCCTTAGTCTAGGGCTTTCTATTTGATTGGCTGTGCTACAGCCCCTCTTTGATACTTGGTTCAACTTAATTTGGAACTTTATAGTGCCTCGTGTTTAGCCAATCTGAGTTTTTTCGCTCTTTTTCACCTGTTTCTTGCCCTTTCTCCCTTGCTAATTGCAGAATAGGAGCTGAGGATGTGGTTGGTAATGTAAGCCACAGAGGGGCTAAATCTGCCCACATTTCCCCAGAATTAATGAAGCTTCTCCTACCTTTCTTCCCTACCAGGGGTAGGGACAGAGCCGCAGCCATGTACAGTAATCTAGCAGGCCAAGACTGTCTGTAGTTGCCCAGAGAGACTGATGAAGCTCCACATCCCTTCCTCCCCTGCCTGGGGCAGGGATGGAACCACAGGTGTGGGTAGCAAACTAAGCTGTGTGAGTCAGAAGTGACCACAGTTGCCCAGGTAGACTGATGAAGCACCAGCTCCCCTCCTCCCCTGCCAGGGGCAGGAATGGGGCCTCCAGTGTGCCCAGAATCTAGTCTGTGCAGGCCAGAAGTGACTGCAGTTGGCCAGAGAGGGTAAGGGAGCACTGTCCCTGCTCCTGCTCTGTCAGGGGTGGGGATGGAGTCACAGATGTGTCCAATCATCTAGTTTGTGTGGGCCAAAAGCAGCTGCAGTCACCCAGAGAGGGTGAGAAAGCACTGTCCCTTCTGCCCTGTCAGAGGCAGGGATGGAACCACAGGAGTGCCCAATACTCTAGCCCATGTGGCCTGAAAGCACCTGCAACTTGCAGTTGCCCAGAGAGATTGAGGAAACACTGACACACACACCCCCACCCCATCTTATTGACGGCAGAGATGTATCCACAGATTTGCCTACCAATCTAGTCTGTGTGGCCTGCAAGCAACTGCAGTTGCCTGGAGAGGCTGAGGGCACACTGTACCTCCTCCTGTCCTCTCACAGGTGGGGATGGAGTCAGAGATGTGTCCAACAGTCTAGTCCATGCAGGCTGACAGTGGCTGCAGTTGCCTGGAAAGGCTGAGCACTGTCCCTTCTGCCCTGTCGGGAGGGGATAGATCCACAAGAGTGCCCAACACTCTAGTGCTTGCAGGCCTAAAGCATCTGAAGTTGCCCGGAGAGGCTGAGGAAACACCCCCCCCTCTTCTAACCTACTGGGGGCAGAGATGTGTCCACAGGTTTGCCCACCAGTCTCATCTGTGTGAGCCAAAAGCACCTGCAGTTGCCCAGAGAGGCTGCTGTAGGTCCTCCCAGCTGGCACTTAGGCTAGAGCTGCAATCCAATCTGGATGGAAAGAAGCCATTCCCTACAGTCACCATGATTTTCAATCAGCCTCACTTCACCTCATGCTGGGGGTGGAGTTAAAATGGAGGCTATGGGCCTCTTTCCAACTTGGACAGGTTTAAACTTTAGCTTGTTCTTAGGACTGGACTTAAGCCAGCCAGAATCTACTAATCAGTAGCTGAAACCCGTGCCCAACTATCTCTTCCTCCCATTTTTGGGAAATGGAGCTTCCATCTCCAGCAGGGAATAGCTCCTGAGGTGGCTTGCATCACCAGCTGAGGATGGGCACAGGCCTCCATGATGTAGAGTACTCTACTCACAAATCTTCTCTGCAGATGGGCAGTCTCTTCCTTCTGTTCTTCCAAGGATATTGCAGGATGCTCTTTTGGTCTCCTGGGCCCCCAAACAGGTGCTTTAGATAGCTCTGGCTGGTTACTACCTGCACTGTAAGACAAGCTGACTCTTGGAGCTCCTTACTCTGCCGCCATCTTGCCCCCCCCACACTATATATATTTTTTTAATTTTTATTTATTTATTTCTCCCCACCCCATCATTGTTTGCACTTGATGTGTCTGTTCATCTTCCTTGTTTCTTTAGGAGGGACCAGGAACCGAACCCGGGACCTCTGATGTGGGAGGGAGGTGCCCAATTACTTGAGCCACCTCCATTCCCTGCTTTGTTGTATCTCTCATTGTGTTTTTCTTCTTGTGTCTCTTGTTGCGTCATCTTGTTGTGTCAGCTTGCCATGCCTGCCCACTGCATCAGCTCACTGTCCTGCTTGTCTTCTTTAGGAGGCACCGGGAACCAATGCTCCCTGCTTTGTTGTGTCTCTAGCTATATTTTTCTTCTTGTGTCTCTTGTTGCATCAGCTTGCTGTACCTGCCCATCATGCCAGCTAGCTGTCTTCTTTAGGAGACACCAGGAACCAAACCAGGGACCTCCCTTGTGGTAGGCGGGAGATTAATCGCTTGAGCTACATCCGCTTCCCTCCAATATATATTTTTTAAATTTTATTGAAGTATTTCATTCATACATGAACATACATAAACAATAAGTGTATAGTGAAAGTTGTGAACTTACAAAACAAACATATATAACATCATACAGGGCTCCCATACATCACCCCACCACCAATACCTTGCATTGTTGTGAAACATTTGTTAGAAATTATGAAAGAATATCATCAAAGTATTACTACAGTACTAACTATAGTCCATACCTTACATTTTCCCCCCAACCCACTCTATTTTTTTTATTTGCCTTTATCCATCTTTACCCACACACCCCCACCGCCTCCGTTTCTGCTGCTTCTGTGTCCATTCACTGGGCAAATTCTGTGTGTCTGTTTCCTGCCCTCTC
>JAQZBX010100664.1:0-11285 GCA_029593785.1 Cabassous unicinctus | reverse complement strand
AACAATAAAGATTGATTTGATAACTTAATTTGAACTCCATATTAGTCAGGGTTCTCTAGGGAAACATAACTGATAGGTGATATCTGTAAATATTATGAGATTTTATAAAATTGTCTCATGCCACCATGGGGATTCACAGGTCCAAATTCTATAGGGCAGACTACGAGCCTGGAACTGCAGTGGAGGTACACAATGACCTCCAGGAGAAGTTGACTTCTGAAGTATATATGGGAATTCTATGACAGCTGAAATCATTTCTTTTAATGCCTTCAATTGATTGGATGAGATTTCTCTCATTACTGAAGGTGATCTACTCAGATGATTGTAGATGTAGTCAGCCAGAGATGCAATCAACTCACTGATGATTTAAGTCCATAAAATGTCTTCACAGTAACAATTACGCCACTGCTTAATTGACTAAAAACCTGGGAACCATTACCTGGCCAAGATGACACATGAGCCTAATCATCACAAACTGTGTATAAAATCTTGGTTGGCAATTATTTTCTTTCAGCACTTTAAACATATTATCCCACTGCCTATTGCCTTTTTGTCTCCCTGCTTTCTAATGATAAATCAGCACTTAGTCTTATTGGGTCTCCCTTGTACATAACATTTTCCTTTTGTTTTACAGCTTTCAGAATTCTCTCTTGGCATTTAGCATTCATCAGTCTCATTATAATCTATCTGGTCATGGCTCTTTCAATTTCATCCTGTTTGGGACTCTTGAAAGTCAATATTCATATCTCTTGTTAAATTTGAGAAGTTTTACACCACTATTTCTTTGAATATTCACTATGCCTCTTTCTTGCTTCTCCTTCTATTATTTCATTATGTGTATTGGTCTGCTTTATGGTTTTTCTCAGCTCCCTTAGGTGCTGTTCATTTTCTGCATTCTTCCTTCCTGCTCCTCTGCTGGAATAATTTCAATTGTCTTGTCTTCAAATTCACTGATTCTTTATTTTGCCAGCTCCACTCTGCTGTTGAAACCGTCCTAAGGAATGTTTTGTTTCATTTATTAAGTTCTCCAAATCCCTTTATTGAGATCTCATTATGTTCATTTATTGTTTTCCTGATATATTTTAGTTCTTTCTTCATGTTTTCCATTATCTCCTTGACAGTATTGAAAATCATTTTTAAAAGTCTTTTTCTGGTATGCCCAAAGTCTGTTCTTATTTATTGAAGTTTTCTGGACTTTTATCTTTTTCCTTTGAAAGGGCCATCATTTCCTGTTTTTTCATCTTGTGTCCTTTGGTTGAACATTGCAATTTTTAAGGAGTTATCTCTAGAATTTAGTTCCTGAGCTGTTTGTTCCTTAAGTTTATATCTAGCTAGTGATATGACAGAGATTTCTTTGAGTGTTAGTAGCTAACAAGTACAAATCAGTGCAAGAAAAAAATCCTTTTACAATCTTTGCAAATTAACTTTCATTGGTTGCTGCTCTCCATCAGAGTCTTACCTTCCCACCAAAAAGATCACCCAGAAGCAAAAGTGAAGTGGAAAACCAAGATGGCAGCAGTGCAAGGAGCTCCAAGATTCAGCTTATCCTATAGGGGAGTTAGTAATCATCCGGAGCTATTTAAGCACCTGTTTGGAGGCTCTAGGAGACCCAAAGGGTATCCTGCAACATCCTTGAAATTATGTAAGGAGGAGACTTCCCATATGCATAGAAGATTTGTGATTAGAGCCCCCTATGCTGTGGAGGCCAGTGCCTGTGGCACCAGCTGCCTTGGGAGTTATTCTGTGGCTGGAGTTGAAACTCCATTTCCCAAAAACAGGGAAGGAAGACACAGTGTGGCACTGACTTCAGCTACTGATTAGTAAATTCAGCAGGGTAAATTATAATCCTAAGAAAAGCTAAACTTTGAAACTGTCCAAGTCAGAAAGAGGCCAGTAGCTGCCATTTTAACTCTGCCTCTGGAATGAGGGGAAGTGGGACTAATTGAAAATCACAGTGCTGGTAAGGACCAGCTTCTTTCCACCCAGATAAGATTGCAGCTCTAGGCTAAACCCCAGCCCCAATTCCAGCAGGGAGGAAGCTAGGGGGCACTTGCACCACTTCTCTGGGAAACTGCAAGCCATGCCACAGAGGCCAGTGCCCATCCTACTCTAGCAGTGCAAGTCACTTGAGGAGCTATTCCATGGCTCCAGTTAGAAGCTCCATTTCCCATGAATGGGGGAGGAAGAGATAGTTGGCCACTGACTTCAGCTCCTGATTGATAGAATCAGGCTAAAGTATAATCCTAGGAACAGAGAGGATTTGAACCTGTCCAAGTTGGAAATAGACTGATAGCCGCCATTTTGACCCTGACCCCAGCCTGAGGGGAAGCTGGGCTGACTGAAAATCGCAGTGAAGTTGGGGATGGGCTTCTTTACACCAAGACTGGACTGCAGCCCTAGCCTAGGCTCCAGTCCCACCTCCAGCAGGGAGGAACTTGTGGAACCTGCACCAGTCTCTCCAGGCAACTGCATATGTTTTCAGCTGGTACAGACTGAGTAATCAGACCCCTGGGGCAATATCCCTGCACCCCAATAGGATTGGAGAGGAGCTGGGTTTCCTTGGGCTCTCTGAGCAACTGAAGGCCTTTTCAGCCCACATAAACTGGCTTGTTGAGTGCCTTCAAGTCCATCTCCACCTCTGAACCCCCATAGGATAGTAGGGGTTGGTGTACCTCAGCCTCTCAGGCAACTACAGGCACTTTTGGCCTGCACAAACTCAACCATTGCACACCTGTGGCTCCACCCCCCCAATAAGACAAGAGAGGGACTGTGTTTGCCCAGCCTCTCTTGGTAATATTGCAGGTGCTTTTGACCCACACAGCTTAGACTAGTGAGTACTTTAGACCCAGCCCCACCCACCAATAGGAAAGTAGGGGGCTAGTGTTTCCACAGCCTTTCCAGGCAATGGCAGACACTTTCAGCCTTTACAGATTGGACTGTTTTATGCATATGGATCTACCCCCACCCTCATTAGGATAGGAGGGGTCTGGCATCTCCACAGCCTCTCCAGGCAATGGTGGGTACTTTCAGCCTACAGGGACTGAACTGTTTGTACAAAAGGGCTGAAGGGACAGTACTACCTCAGCCTCTTAGGGCAACTGCAGGTGTATTTGGCCCACATGGATTATATTGTTGGGCACTCCAGAGGGTCTGTCCACAACCCTTGGGGGAGGCTGCTAATATATCAGTTTTCCTGGGCAACTGTGGTCATTTTGGACCCACATGGCATAGATTGCTGCCCACAACTGCAGCCCCATCACTGCCCCAAATAGGGGAGGTTGGGATATGAAGTTTCATGAGTCTTTCCAGGCAACTACAGACAATCCTGCTGTGTACGACTTGATTTCACATGGCAGCAACTCTGTCCCTACCTCTGGCAGAGAAGAAAAATGGAAGAAGCATCATCAGTTCCTGGGGCAATGTGGGCAGGTTCAGCCTTCATAACATACAGCACCAACTACATCCTCAGCTCCAACTACACAGTCAGCAAGGGAGAAAAGGCAAGAAAACCCTAAACTAAAGGCAGAAACTCCACCCAGAATAAATGCATCTAGTAAGTCAGATGCAAAGACACCAAAAAAATTACAATCCATACCAAGAAACAGGAAGATATGGCCCAGTTAAAGGAACAAGATAAGCCTGCAGATGACATAAAGGAGTTGAGACAATTAATCATAGGTGTTCAAACAAATCTCTTTCATAAACTCAATGAGATGGCTAAAGAGATTAAGGATATTAAGAAGACACTAAGTGAGCACAAAGAAGAATTTGAAAGTATACATAGAAAAATAGCAGACCTTATGGAAATGAAAGCTGCAATAAATGAAATTAAAAGTACACTGGAGACATATAAGAGCAGATTTGAGGAGGCAGAAGAAAGGATTGAAGATAAGGCCTCTGAAAGCAAACATACAAAAGAACAGATGAAGAAAAGAATGGAAAAAATTGAACAGGGTCTCAGGAAACTAAATGACAGCAAGAGACATACAAACATACATGTCATAGATGTCCCAGAAGGAGAAGAGAAGGAAAAGGGGGCAGAAGGAATATTTGAAGAAATAATGGTAAAAAATGTCCAAACTCTATTGAAGGACATAGATATCCATGTCCAAGAAATGCATTGTACTCCCATCCAAATAAATCCAAATGGACCAACTCAGAGACACATACTAACCAAAATGTCAAATGCCAAAGACAAAGAGAGAATTCTGAGAGCAACAAGAGAAAAGCAATGCATAACATGTAAGGGATACCTAATAAGATTAAGTGCTGATTTTTTATCAGAAACGATGGCGGCAAGAAGGCAGTGGTATGATATATTTAAGATACTGCAAGAGAACTGCCAGCCAAGAATTTTGTATCCAGCCAGATTCTCTTTAAACAATGAGGGCAAGTTTAGAATATTCACAGATAAACAGAAACTGAGAGAGTTTATAACAAAAAGACTGGCTTTGCAGGAAATACTAAAGGGAATGTCAAAGACTGAAAAGAAAAAACAGGAGAGGGAGGAATGAAGAGAGGCTAGAAATGATGATTGTATCAGTAACAGTAACTAAAAGTATCAAAAGAGTGGTGAAAATGAAATGACAGATAAAACCTAAAGGTCAAATGGATGAAATAAGAACTGCCTTCACAGTAATAACATTGAATGTTAATGGATTAAATTCCCCAATCAAAAGACATAGACTGGTGGGATGGATAAGAAAATATGATCCATGTATAAGCTATCTGCAAAAGACTCACCTTAAACCTAAGGATACCACTAGATTGAAAGTGAAAGTTTGGAAAAAGATATTCCATACATGCACTAACCAAAAAAATGAAAAGTTGGTGTAGCTATACTTATATCAGATGAAATAGAATTTAAAAGCAAAACTGTTATTAGAGACAAGGAAAGACATTACATATTAATAAAACGGATGATTCACCAGGAAGAAATAACAATCATAAATGTATATGCACCTAACAGGGATGCCCCAAGATATATAAAGCAAACACTGGCAAACCTGAAGGGAGAAATAGATGTATCCACAATAATTGTTGGAGACATCAACACACCACTCCCACCATTGGATAGAACATCTGGGCGAGGATCAATAAATAAACAAAGAGCTTGAATATGACAGATGGACTAAACCTAATAGACTTATACAGAACATTGCACCTCACAACAGCAGGATATACATTTTGTTCAAGTGCTCATGGATCTTTCTCCAAGATAGACCATATGTTGGGTCACAAAGTAGATATCAATAAATTCAGCAAGATCAAAGTTATACAAAGCTCTTTCTCTGATCATAATGGAATAAAGTTGGAAATCAACAAGAGGCAGAAAAGGGAAAAATTCATATATATATGAGATTAAAGAAACTCTTAAATAATCAGTGGGTCAAAGAAGTTTCAAGAGAAATCAATAAATATCTGGAGACAAATGACAATGAGAACACAATATATCAGAACATGGATTGCAGTGAAGGTAGTGCTGAGAGGGAAATTTATAGCTCTCAATGCTAATATTAAAAAAAAAGAAAGAGCTAAAATCAATGACTTAACTACACAGCTGGAGGAACTAGGGAAAAAACCAGCAAACTAATCCCAAAGCAAGTAGAAGGAATGAATAACAAAGTTCAGAGCAGAAATGAAATTGAGAAGAAGAAAAAAATAATAGAGAGAATTAACAAAACAAAAATTTGGTTCTTCAAGAAGATTAACAAAATCAACAAACATTTAGCTCCACTGACTATGAAAAAAAGAGAGAAGATGCAAATAAATGAAATAAAAGATGAAAATGGAAATGTTACTACTGACTCCACAGAAATAAGAGAGATAAGAACAACTTTATGTCAAAAATCTAGACAATGTAGATGAAATGGAAAAATTCCTAGGAAGGTGAAAACAACTTATACTGACCCTAGAAGAAATAGAAGCTCTCCACAAACCAATCACAAGTAAAGAGATGGAAAGAGTCATCAAACAGCTCCCTAAAGTGAAAAGCCCAGGATGAGATGGTTCCACAGGTGAGTTCTACCAAACTTTCAAAGGAAATTTAATGCCAGTCTTATTCAAGTGCTTCCAAAAATTTGAACAAGAAGGAAGCTACCAA
This sequence comes from Cabassous unicinctus, assembly GCA_029593785.1. Taxonomy (NCBI): domain Eukaryota; kingdom Metazoa; phylum Chordata; class Mammalia; order Cingulata; family Chlamyphoridae; genus Cabassous; species Cabassous unicinctus. The sequence continues at coordinate 5,182 of JAQZBX010100664.1, read as the reverse complement.
ACTCATCTTATGCAGCCCATAACACCCTAATACCAAAGCCAGATAAAGATATTATGAAAAAAGAAAATTAGAGACCCACTTCTCTAATGAATATGGATGCAAAAATACTCAATAAAATACTTGCTAATTGAACCTAACAACACATTAAAAGAATTTTTTTATCATGATCAAGTGGGTTGCCTACTAGGCATGCTAGGGTGGTTCAACACAAGAAAATCAGTCAGCATAATACAGCATATTAATAAATCAAAGAAGAAAAATCACATGATCTTATGACTGATACAGAAAAGGCATTTAACAAAATACAGCATCTTTTCTTCATAAATATACTACAAAAGATAAGAATTTAAGGAAACTTTCTCAGCATGATAAAGGCCATATATGAAAAACACACAGCTAATATTGTACTCGATGAAAGACTGAAAGCTTTCCCATTGAGATCAGTGACAAGATAAGATTGCCCACTGTCACCACTGTTGTTCAATATAGTGCTAGAGGTTCTAGCTAGAGAAATCATGCAAGAAAAAGAAATAAAACTCATCCAAAACAGAAAGGAAGAAGTAAAACTTTCAATATTTGCAAATGATATAATCCTATATCTAGAAAGTCCTGAAAAATCTACAACAAAGCAGCTAGAGCTAATAAATGGTTTCAGTAGAATGTCAGGATAAAAGATCAATATGCAAAAATCAGTGTTGTTTCTATACAATTGCACTGTGCAATCTGAGGAGGAAGTCAAGGAAAAATTCCATTTACAATAACAACTAAAAGAATAAAATATTTAGGAATAAACTTAATCAAGGATGTAAAGCACATTTATTCAGAAACATTGCTAAAAGAAATTTAAAAAGATCTAAATAATTGGAAGAACATTCCATGCTCATGGATTGGAAAACTAAATATCATTAAGATGTCAATTCTACCTAAATTGATATACAGATTCAATGCAATCCCAATAAAATTTCCACCAGCATTTTTTAAAAAACAAATGGAAAACATAATTATTAAATTTATTTGGAAGGTTAAGAGGCCCAAACAGGAAGAAATATCTTAAAAAGGAATAATCAATTTTGAGGACTCCCACTTTCAGACTTTAAATCATATTACCTAGCTACAGTCATAAAAAATATATAAAGAATGATATTGGCATGAAGATAGACACATGCATCAATGGAACTGAATTGATGGTTCAGAATGACACTCCACCTCTATGGCCAAGTGATTTTTTACAAACCTGTCAAACCCACCCAGTTGGGGCAGAACATTCTATTCAACAAATGGTGCTGGAAAAACTGGATATCCATAGCTAAAAGAAAGAAAGAAGACCCCTATCTCACATCTTATACAGAAATTAACTCAAAATGGATCAAAAACCTAAATATAAAAGCAAGAAACATGAAACTCCTAGTAGAAAATGTGGGGAAACATCTTCAAGACCAGGTAATAGGTTGTGGTTTCTTAAACTTTACACCAACAAGCATGAGCAATGAAAGAAAACATGGATAAAGGGTCCTCCTCAAAGTTAAACACTTCTGTGATTCAAAGGACTTCATCAAGAAGGTGAAAAAGCAGCCCACTCAAAGGGAGAAAATATTTGGAAGACACGTATCCAAAAAGGTTTGATTTCCATTCTATATAAAGAGATCATACAACTCAAAAATAAAAGAGCATGCAATCCAATTTTAAAATGGGCAAAAGATTTAAATAGACATTTCTCCAAAGAAGAAATACAAATGGCCAAAAAGCACATGAAAAAATGTTCCATTTCACTAGCTATTAGGGAAATGCAAATCAAAACAACAAAGACATATCATCTAACACCACATAGGATGACCATTATTTTAAAAAGACAATAATAAGTGCTGGAGAGGATGTGGAGAAATAAGAACACTCCTTCACTGTTGGTGAGATTGTAAAATGTACAGCCTCTGTGGAAGACAGTTTGGCAGTTCCTCAGGATGCTAAATATTGAACTGCTATATGATACAGCAATTCCTCTACTAGGAATATATCCACAAGAACTAAAAACTATGGCACAAATAGATATCTGCCCACCGATGTTCATAGCAGTCTTATTCACAATTGCCAAAATATGGAAACAACCCAAACTTCCATCAACCAATGAATGGATAATAAAATTTGGTGTATACATATGATGCTGCAGTAAGAAGAAATGCAATTGGGACACATATGATAACATGGATGAATCTTGAAAACATTATGCTAAATGAAGTAAGCCAGAAACAAAAGGACAATTATTGCATGGTCTCATTAATATGAATTAAATATGAAGAATCAATGTATGGCATTAAACCTAGAGTATAGGTTATTAGGAGATAAGAGGAGGGTTGAGAAGAACTACTAATGCTTAATGCATGTAGAAGTTTTAATTAACTTGACTGTAAATGTGTGGAAATGGATAGAGTTGATCTTAACACATTACAGTAAGTAGCAGCTCATTTATGAATGGGGTTGTGGCTGAAAAGGCTAGTCTAAGCAATTAAATGTCAATCAAAAGAAAGCTAGAGAATAATCTAGGGACTGAATAACACGGTGAACACAGAGGTGGGTTAGAATTGTTCTTGATGGTACAGAAGCAAGAGTATTCTTCTGTGAGCTAGAGCAGATGTACATCACTACTGCTTGGTGATGGGAACATGGAGAAACAAGGGAAAAATACAATGGGTGTGACCTATGGACTATGGTTAACAGCAGTACTATAATATTCTTACATTAATGCCAAGGATGTACTATGTTGATAATGGGAGATATGGAAAAATTGTGCAAAATGTACACTGTGAACCATGGCTGGTTGTAGCAGTCTGATGATATTATCTCATAATCTGTAACAAATATTCAATCATGGTAAGATGTGCTGGTGAAGGGGTGTTGTATGGGAATTCTATATATGTGCATGATTGTTTTGTAAGTTCACAACCTCTGTAATAAAAATATATTTTTTAAAAATAAGGTGGGGTGTGGGAAAAATACATCAAATGTAAAATAGGGACTATAGTCAGTAATATCTTGATGCTGCTCTTGCATAGCTTGTAACAAATGTTTCACAACAATGCAAGGTGTTGGTGGAAAGGTGATATATGGGTCCCCTGTATGATATTATGCATGTTTATTTTGTAAGTTCACAACTTTTACTATACACTTGTTGTTTATGTGTGTTCATGTATGAATTATATACTTCAATTAAAAATATATGTTTTAAAAAGTGAAGTGAATGCTCCTCTCTCTATTTTCTGAGCCTGTGTCTTGACCTGGATTTGTGCTCATATGTCCATATGTCCTATAAATGAACTAGCATCTCCCCCATCCTAGTCACACTCTATGTTATGTCTTAAAACCTGTAATTCTTTGCCTAGACCACTTTGACTCAATTGTTTATTACACTGTATTAGCTGTCCATAACCTGCTTCTGTTTGCAAGGCTAATTCTGGGAAATCAAGCCAGAGATCATTTTCCTGGTTAGTTTTTCAGGGTGCCACCAAATAGACTGGAACTGACATACAGGTACCCAAGTATGTACAAAAGGGTTATTCTGTTCCCTCTGAAAAAGGGCCAAGCCAGGGATTCACAATGAGAGCACAGGCCAGCTCCCCATAACACCAGGAACTCAATGGGGGAGAGGAGAGCAAGGCACCATGGGCTGAAACCATGTTTAAACCTGTATTTTCTTGATTCAGCAATCACCTAGTTACTGCAACCCTTTAACTCATTACCAGAGATTTGAGGAAGATGATACTTTTGAGTTTGTTAGTTGTTCAAAATTCTGTGAAGGAATGGCACCCTGGAGCATTAAAAGACAATGTCTTTAAGTTCCTACACTCAATCTTCAGTCTGACAAGCTTTTCTTTGAAACCATGTGCCAATCAGCTTCTCTCAGTCTCTTTGAACAGCCTTCCATGTTTTCACAAACCATTGCTTTATTTTTTTGAGGCAAAAAAATACTTTTCTTAATTAATATCTGAATTTGTTAAAAGTGAATAAATTCATGTAATATGCTTTTCATTCAAATGAATAAAGAATAATAAAAGGTAACTCAGAAGCATCACTGACTTCATACTAGGATCTAGTCTAAGCATTATATAAACATACATAAGTCTTCTCAACAGCTCAATCAGGTAGGTACTGTATTTTTATATCAGATGAAGAATCTGAGACACACAGTGATAAAAGGCAGAACTGGGATTAAAACCCAGGCTTTCTGACTTCAGAATCCATGGATCGAATCACTACATTATGCTAACACAAATAATCATTTTTGGCTGCTTATTTTCTATACATTGAGGGCACAAATATTTATTAAAAAGATGTGTACTAATATGCTATCTGGATATCCAGTCCCAAAAGTTCTCCAACACAAATATAGTCATTACCTATTCCCTGTCTAGATTTAAACTTATTCAAAATCTTAAGTTTTCACTTAAATACATGCTCTGTTCAGGATGCCTCTAATCCTTAGGTAACCACATGAAGTCTTGTCCCTTGCCCAAAAGCACCAAATTAAAAAAAAAAAATGGTTCATATATAAGGGCAAAGTGAAGGAAGTTGAGGAATAACTCCAAGTTTCCCTAGAGCATGATGGACCAGTTGCCCATGATATCCATGGAGGTTCATTATCTAGATAACTGAGACAAGACTGTATATGGAAGTGGCAGGGAGATCTTCTCTATGGCATTTATTCTAGACAAAGCATAAATAATCACCATGCAATTAAGGACCTCTAATTAGGACACAGCAGGTTTAAGGAGTATGGTAGGTAACTCTGCATAGAATTAGGCAGGATTCACCCTGAAGCAGCCTCTAGAACATCTGACTTGGAGACTACCTGATGAAAGGAACAAGGTTCTGAAGTAAGCAGAAAAAACCTTAAGAGTTATTTCTGAGCCCTTGAAACACAAAAGAACTGTAGCCAGAAGCATCTCTTGCCACACAAAGTGAGCATAAAGGGTAGAGAATCTTGGAAACACTGATGCACAAACTCCTAAGCTAGTGACCTTCCTGAAAGGTCAACTAAACATCAAATGTGATGAGAAAAAGCTTAGGCTGGGGGCAGCCACGCTCCCTACATCCAGGGTTATCACTCCTGACCTTTCTATAGCTAGAGAGAAGAAGGAAAAGTAATTAGTGGAAATCCCAAAGGTAGTAGCCAAGACAAGAAATCAAGGCT
>JAQZBX010100663.1:0-11329 GCA_029593785.1 Cabassous unicinctus | reverse complement strand
TCAGTACTAACATTGACTTACAACATTTAGGGAAATCGGCTTCTGCCCACAGGAGACAGGAAGCTCTGGGCTCTGTGGGAGGGTGCCCAGGCGAGCGGGCGCACCTTTTACCTGTAAACCGAGCAGCACGCCTCCAAACTAGTTGCGTCAGTAGTGACAGAAAGTGGGCAGACCCTGCTCTTTCCGTGCTTCTATTTTATTTTGAGGGAAGTAACCCTGCCCAGGCAGGCGCAGAGCTGTCCGGGGCCAGTGGCCCAGGGTGTCAGCGACCCTTCAGGGTCTGACCCTTTAGCTTGGCTTCACAAATGGCTCACCGCCGACTGTGTCCTTTTCCACAGACCTCCACCCCCGGGTGTGGGAGGTCGTGAAATGTCCACGGTAACGTCAACTGAATTTATTCAATGTAGGCCACACACTACCGCTTTATCAAAGATGGTTTTAGAAGAGAAGCAGAGACAAAAATTCAAACCCAGAGAGCATGTCCCAGTTCCAAAGAGAGCAGAGTCAGGAAGCGGTTCTCTGAGGCCTCCTCAGAGTCAGGGCTGGGTGGGCCTCCAAGGTGGTGAGCCCACCTGTGAGAACCCTGCCAACCGCCTGAGTCCGGCATCTCTTTCAGGTCCCCGGGGTCCTGAGTAGACCTGGCCCCGAAGCCATGATCCTGCTGTGTGAATTCTTGGCCTCAGGGGTGTTTGGCAGCCATGAGCCGGCTTGGCTGACGGCTGAAGCATATGGCTTGGGAGAGTCTGACTCATTATTTTCTGGTCATGTTTACAACCTAAGCCATCTATTCAGATCAAAACTAGCATGCATTCTGTGGCGGTGTCTTCATGTGACTGACAGTGCTGGCTGCAAAGGCTGTACCTGTTTCCACAGTCCTGGGCCTCGGTTATGTTTGGGCTGCCTCGCCGTCCATTTTGTCAAGGCCTCTTGACCTCTGCTCGAGTTGTTAACCCACCTGTGTGCATTTGTCACCTCTGCCCACCCATTGCCCCTCTGTACCCCACATGCTCTGGGCCCACTGCCTCACACCCAAGGCTCGACCTAAGCACCCCACAACAGGAAGCACACACCTCCTGGATGCCAACCAACTTCCCTCTTGCTCCAGTTTGCTTTAGGTTTTTTTTAGGAGGTACTGGGGCTTGAACCTGAGGCCTCGTACATGGGAAGCGGGTGCTCAACCACTGAGCTACACCTGCTCCACTCCAATTTGCTTTATTTTTTTTAAAGATTTATTTATTTATCCCCCGCCTTGCTGCTTGTGTTTTACTGTGTCCATTCACTGTGTGTTTCTTCCATGTCTGCTTATCTCCCCCTTGCTGTGAGGTCCCGCTGTATCAGCCCACCGCGCCATGCAGCCGGCCTGCCCTCACAAGGAGGCCCCTGGAAGCGAACCTGGGGCCTCCTGCATGGTAAATGGGGGCTCTATCGATTGAGCCATACCCGCTACCTGCTGTGAGGTCTTGCTGCATCAGCCCACCGTGCCGCACGGGCCGGCCGGCCTGCCCTCAGAAGGAGGCCCCGGGAAGCGAACCCGGGGCCTCCCGCATGGTAAACGGGGGCTCTATCCATTGAGCCACACCCGCTTCCCCCAATTTGCTTTAAATTGACCAATGCTTGACCCCCATGGAACTCCAACAAACCCTGTTGGACCGAAATCAAGGCACAAGCCATGGACGCCCCCTGCTGCCCCTGTATGCTTCCCATGCACTGGTGGAGCAACTTGGGTGGATTGGGCTGCCCGCCGTCCCTCCTGGAACCCCCCGCCGCCCAGGACTTGGGAGAAATAAATGACCTTGTTTCAGGTTACTGTCTTTGTCTCTCCTTGCGTCACAACTTACCTCCACCAGACCTAAAGTCAAACTCCAGCATGGGTCCATTCTAAACAGCCGCTATGTCACGTGCTTGACCGTAGCTGCAGGCACACTGTTTTGCACTGTATTTTTTCCTTTCCTGTGATGCAGTTTTACTTTAATTACAGATTGATTAAAATGACTAAACGATAAAAAATGCAGGCTTTTGCATCATTTGGATCTGGACTCAAATCCCAGCTCCACTACTTCGTAATGGGAATAACATACCACACATCACAGGGTTATTGTGAGGAATAAATTAGAGTGTGTACATAAACTGCTCTTTACATAGCTTGGCTTGATTAGAAGTCAAATGCTAGTTCTTACTATTGGTGAATCTGTGCCTGAAGCTCCTTGGTGTGAGCTGAATGTGGGAAAGCAAGTTCCTGTCGGTTTATTTCAGTAGCTCGGCTGGATGCGTTCTGCCTGACACGGAGTCTTCTGCTTGGAAGAGGATGCTGCTAGAAAGATTCTGAAATTGGAACTTGCTGGGGCATTGGACAGTGAGGACTTTGACTCGATTTCAGGCTGCAAATTTGGTGACCCCTTTTATGTGGTGGCAAAACGTCTGGCCAGATTGTGCCCTGCTGTTCTTTGCGATACAGACCATGTGCTGTGGAAGCTTCGGTATTAAGTAGTATGGAAAATTCAGAACCACGGCATGTTTTGCTGAAGGAGAGGTCTGCAGTCAGACTGGAACTGGGCTCCAGGGGCTCAGGAGGGGCCAGCCTTCAGGCCCCCAAAATCACCTCAGTGGGTCCTGCTTGACGCTGCACAGCCAGGGAAGACGTGTTTGTTTATACATATGTGTGTTGATCCCATTTCTGACACTGAGATGTGATATGAGGAACAGAGTTTGTCTAATGAATTCTGAACTGAATTCTAGTCTGGAAAGCCACGCCTTAGTTACCTATGTACCATGTGACTCATTCCACTGGTCTTTTGAATGTTTGATGATTTCTGCTCTTGCATTTTGAGAAATTCCAAAGGAAGAAACCCTCAGACCCAGCAGTCTTCCAAGCTCCAAGTAGACTTAATTCTGGAATGCCTGGCACGGAAAGCACTGATGATGGATTTTCTCAAATCAAGGAGAATGAAGTTGCCTCACCAGCACAAAGAGTGAGCACAGCCTTTCCTAGGTCTTGTAACTCTCCACTCTGCTTTAATCTGTTTAGAAAGAAAACAAGAGATGGCATAAGAAAATGGAAAGATCTGCCCATCCCGGCTGCAGCAGTGTTTGGCTTCCTTTGTGTCTAGCTTTCACAGAGGTTGTGAGGCTACGGATGTTTACAGGCTAGATCGGGCTCTCAGGCCAAATCTGTTTGGTCCAGTGTCTTAAAAGATTTTCTAATGACTTGTTGTTAAGCCAGTGGGTCAGAGACTGCCAGGAATACTTCTGTAGAAAAAAACATTAGGTTTCTTTCTATTCTTGCAGCAAGGATGATCTCACCCTGGGGAAATCTCAGGGGCATCTTGGTATAGGGTTGTTAAGAGGATCTTAGAGGGCTTGGGCTTGCGTTAGAGCATTCTGAGGAGGGACTGGTAAGAAGCCAGGACCCGACTCAGCGACTGGGTGTCTTGATTTTTACCCAGGAAGCGGAAGCGTTAAAGTGGGTCTGGTCGTATAATTGGAAAAGAAGCAGAATCCACTCAGAGACAGATGATGTTAGTCAGAAGAGGGGGATGGTTAGTCTTGTGTCTGGAGTACGCTTATCTCTGTCTTGTTCTGAGTATTGTTTGTGAGCCTTTGGGAACATCGTGGTCTTGCTGCCAGCAGGACCATTTTTTCACTTTCTCATTACCAATATTCAAAAATCAAGAGATTTTTGCCTAAAATCTGGCCTTATCTTGTCTTGGAAAAAAATGAAATATTGGGCGAGGCTGTGCTTTTGTTTCCAGACGACACTAATTGGCTACCTCATTTCCAGTTTGCCACACTATCTGCCCATCCCCCGCCTCAATCTCTTATTATCTTCTAACAAGCATACTTTATTCTTTTACACTATCTGCCTGGCCTCCATAGATATGCATTTCAATCTCATGTATAAATGATTACCTAATTAGACATTTGCAACAGATTAGGCATTTCCAGTTATTGAAAAGATTTAATTCTCAATTTTTTCCACAGGTACTGAAATGAAGCATTTACCATCATTTAAGCAAAGTACTATGTATTGAATTCTGGTCCTTCTTACTTTTGGGGAAATAAAATGAAAACCACAAAGCATCTCATATATCATAATTTGATTGATGGATCAATCTCTAAATGGCTCTTAGCTGATTGATGTTGGATTTAAAAAATGGTAGGTTATAACACACCTTGTCTATTTCTTGCTAAACTTTATCTCAATACCTTGTATATCACTTGGACCCTTTAGTACAAGTGACAAAATAATCTCACTCATATTGGCTTACACAAAAAATAACTTACTGACTCACATAACTGAGAAGTCAAGGGGAAGACTTGTCTGTGCTTGATCTGGCACATAAGGAGGGCCAGCAAGGACTGTCTTCTCCTGTTCTAAGGTCTGGTCTCCTCTGTGTTGGTTTCATTCCCAAGCTCTGCATGGAAGCAGCACAGGGTCCAGAGACTACATCCTCCCAGGTTTAAATACAGTGGAAAGAAGGGCTTCTCTTCTCCCCAGATGGCAAATGAAAGTTCTTGTCTAAAGACCGTTGGCCCACGTTGGGCCCGAGGTTCCCCCTAATAAACCCTGTGCAGGGAAGAGACTAGAGTGATTGGCTCCGTCCTACATCACACAGGAACTGAAGGTGGGCAAGCCCACCTGCGGGCACAGGGTGGATAGAAGAAGATCTGGAGAATATTAACAGAGAAAAGGTGAACGGGAGGAGGAAACCTCCAACAATAAGTTTTAGGAGCCTCAAGCAATCAATGTCTACTGCAACTTGACAGGGCCACTGCTTGTCCTGGGTCTGAGCCTCTCTGTGGTAGGTTCAGAAACGCTAATCTCAGGGGGATCGGGTCACAACCTCTCAATCCACATACACCAATTGGAAACGGTTTGTACAATTGCTTCAGACTTCCGGGAAGCAGACTCTGGGGGACTTTTGTGTGTCGGGAGATTACTGTGGTGTTCTCAGAGCATCAACTTTTATGGGGGAGTGAAGGAAGTATGGGTACGAAGACGGAAATGTTTGAATGTGACCCAGTGGCACAAAAGGCTTCAACTGATGCCACAGGGAGCTCTGGAGTCAAGATGGTCCTTTATGCATGGGACAGGCCTTTATGCTCTCCTCCTGGCTGCAGAATGCCCAGGGAACGTGGCATGACCTCAGGCACGGTGGCTTTTCAGATATGAGGAAATACCAAAGAATGGCTCCGCTGAGAGCTGCCAGCTTCCAGCACTGCCAGCAGCTGGAGGAACGACTACCATGGCTGGAGGACGCATACCATGGCGTCCACCATAATCATGAATGACTGGCCACAAACAAATACTTAGGTTAAGGGGAAACAAATACTTAGGTTAGTTCATCAAAGCATCCTATTCAGAGAACCAACGTCTTCTTGGGAAACATAACTATCAGAAAGCTGCTTGGTGAACAAAGTGGAAAAGGACAAAGTGGCATAAAAGATGATTTTAAAAGGAGATTTCACTGCGGTCACAGAAATAATCTGCCCATCACTAGCCCGGAAAACTCACTTCCGTTGGCCGCCAGTCAGGCCGCTCCCTTCCCACACAGTCCTGGGAGCACGTGGGTTAGCTAGTCTTTTTAAATCAGCCACCCCAAACTTCTAGCTTTACAAAACCTTTTAATGACAAATCTCCTCTAATTTCTAATAGTGTGGCTCACTCTTCCACGACTTACACTAGCTGACTACCCTCCTCTTTAGAGAGGCAGCTGAGGGGGCTCCTTTCAAAGCTTTAAGAAGCACCTCCCCTTTCGTTCAGCAGCACTGACCAATCCTATCTCACTTGGGCTGTTAGTTCATCCATTCATGTAAATTCCTTTTTTTTTTTTCTAGCCAAAGACTCATTCGGACCCTCTCTTCCCAGTTATGTGATTTAGTCAAACTATTTAACCTTTCAGGCTCTCAATGTTCTCGTCTGTAGAACGAGGGGTTGCAATAGATGGTCTCTGAGTTGCCTTCTGGCCCTAATATTCTGCTTTTCTTTCATAATTGTAAGAAGAAAAGAAAACAAACCCAGTGATCCACACAATATATTTAAACAACCGTTTCAATGTTCTGTCAGCCGGGCCAGTCAGGAGACAGATGTGAGATCCAGATCTATAGTAAATGCATTCATATCAGTAATGAAATACAAACACAGGGTCCCAGGAAATGAGCTGTGACTGGGTCACTCACCCTGCTTAGAAGTCTAAGGCAGCTACTGTTTGTGCATTTCTCTTGGAACCTCTTTAAGTCTATTGGAAATAAGTTTGATCAAGAAAACAGAGGCAATATATTAGAGGCCTTTCTCCAGGTAAAGCCATTGACAATTCATGGAAGGAGATTGTTAAGAATCAAGAGACCTGAGTTCGAGTTCTTCCCAGGCTTACTCTCATTGCTCTCTATGTGTAAAATCACTTAACCCTTATAAAAACTCTAATTTTACAGGCGAGAAAACGGAAGCTCAGAGAGATCAAGTAATTTTCCCAAGATTCTACAGGCTTTTAAGTGGAAGCACTGGGATTCAAACTCTGAAATTCTGGCTCCAGAATCTACTAATCTTATTCCATATAGCTATGCCACAATTAGGCCAGTAAGCAATTTATGTCTGTTCCTGAAGAAGAGATAAAAAGGAGGCTATTGTATGTTTTAGTAGATTACCAGAAAGATTACATTTCCATATATAAGTGAAAATTTATCTGGTAATCTTTTTGTATACAGTTTACATCTTTCTACTATGCAAGTACTTGAGCCCTATGGTATATACATTACAAATATAGTTTACTGTTTGGATAGCTCTTCTTCTTTTGAGATCCGCACATTACATTTTTACATTCTCAATTCAGTTCACCTCACCCTTTTATGAAGAAACTAATGAAATTAATAATAAATTCAGCAGTGTCTGCTATATGTTAGATACTGTGCTGACTTGCCAAAGCAAACACAAAACATTCTCTTCCTTCAAAGAGCTCATAGTTCAGTAGGGGATTCAGACAAGTAAACAAATAATTACAATCTAATGGGATGAGAGCGATTACAGCTGTACGTGCGTGGTATTAAGAGACCATAGCTGCTGGGCCTCGCTGCCTCGCTGCCTCGCTGCTGCAGGGGAGGGTGATGGGCAAGGAAGGTGTCATATGGTAAATGGTCACTGAGCACCTACCATGGTCCAGGTGCTGAGGCAGTTTGAGATTATTTATGAATCCAAGAAAGAGAAAGATTATGTTTGTAAACTAATCTGTTCCTCTGGATGTGATACCCTTTGATTGCATTAAATTCAGCTGAGATGTCTTTGATTGGATTACCTGTTGAGATCAGGCTTTTTTATTTGACTACATCAGAGGGTGTGACTCAGGTTGAGTCCCCGCCCACTTGCTCTGATATAAACGGACTCATACAGACAGACAGACACAAGTAGACACACAAAGGAGAGAACTTTGTCGTTTCTGATCCTGCCATGTGACAGAAAGGAGAGGCTCAAGCAGCTAAAGCCCCGGGGAGAGATGGACCATTTGCCTGATAGCTCACAGCTGACCTTGGGAAGAGAGCCGAGACTGATATAGGAACCCTGAGAGGCAAGCCCTATGCCAGCCTGCAGCTGAGATCAGGAAGAAGCTGGGCCCACGGAGCCTCAAGAAGAAAAGGAAACCCAGAGGGGAAGGCTGAAACCCAGCAGAGGTCACCCGCCATCCTGCTTCAACACATGGAAGCTGACTTTGGTGAGAAAGTACCTCTTATGGTACCTTGAGTTGGACTTTCCATGGCCTTGGGACTGTAAACTTTAATCCCAAATAAATACCCTTTATAAAAGCCAGCAGATTTCTGGTACTCTGCACCAGCACCCCTTGGCAGATGAATACATGTACTACGCTGAGGGCTGAGGCTACAGTGGAGACAGAAAAGCCCTCACAGAGCTTGCCATCCCTAAGAGATGAGGACGACATTGTCAGATGGAAAATTGTTAGTGAGATTCTTAGCAGAAGGAATGATAATACCTGCTAAGATACAGGGGCATGACTAGTTTTAAGACCTGTAAGTTCAGTGTGCCTGGGAGAGGGGCAGAAGCTAAAAGTAAAAAGATAAGAAGAAACTAAATAACAAAACACCTTGAATGCATGAATTCTATCATATAAGAAGAGTGTTTAAAGTGTTTTAATCAGGGAGGTAATATAATGAAATTTCTGTCTTATAAAGTTAATTCTAGCATCAATGTGGAAATGGATTAGAGAAAGCTGAGATAGGGGGACGGAGACGGATTCGGAGACCATGCTACCCGTTAATTTTTGGATTGAGGGCTTGGACTAAGGCATGAGCAGTGGAGGGAAATTTCAAGTGATATTCTAGGAATACACTTAATGAGGTTTAGTGTCCAGGATATGGGAGGGATCCAAACCTGAAGACTGAGATGACTCTTGGGCTTTGGCTCTGGCTGTCTGGGCCATTAATAAAGAACAGGGAAAAGGTGAGGAGGGGACGATAGTTAATTCCATTTTGTAGATATCAAGTGTGAAGTACTGGCAACATATTGCACATGCCAGAATGCAGTTGGCTGCATGGCTCTGAAACTCAGGAACCTGGAAGTAAGAGGTATGGACTTACAATACCTACTAAGGGGCCTGAAGGCCGGGAGCGACTGGACTTACTCAGGGAGAGCGATTTAGAAACTGGAGAGGGAGGATAGGATGGTGCCTTGGGGTACACAACATTTTTACCATATTTGGGCAGAGAAAACCAAATGAAGGAGACTGGCCTGGAAAACGGTATGGTGTTTTTAGAGACAAGGCAAGAAATGGCTTAAGAAAGGACAGCGTGGACGATAATGTCAATGTTGCAGAGGAGAGAAGTAATATGAAAACCACAAGCAGTTTTTAGATCTAGCGTCTTGATGACTGTGATAGTTTTGGGTGTGGGTGAAGGGACAAAATTAAAAAGACAGGTGGGTTGAGGAATCAATGAGAGACGGAAGAATAATGGGTGTAGGTTACTTTTTCCAGAAGCTTGGATATTCAAGGAAAAAAAGACACAGCATGATACTTAGAGGAGTTTTCAGAGCTTTTTGTTTGTTTGTTTGTTTGTTTGCTTTATTGCTTATTTTATTCCAGGTGGGGCAGCCTGAGTATGTTTATAAACAGACAGTGAACAGCCATGGAGAGCAAGTTCTTAAGGGAATTCATGGAGCAAGAACAGAATGGAGACAGGAGATGATGGCATTTAGAGGACGGTGAGGAGATAGCTCAGGGCTTCTCAAACCTGGCTGTCCATTAGATTCTATTGAGGAATTTTAGCAAATACCAATGCTCAGACCCCATTCTCGAACACTTAAATCAAAATATCTTAGAGTCAGTCCCAAGTATGGCATTTTTTAAAAGTTCCCCAGGAGACTTCAGTGCATTGTCAGAATTCCCTAAAACAAATAAGATACATTCAATCCTGCTATGAAAGTTAAGATCAGGAATATTTTCAAGAGTAGCGGATTGAAAGGGAGTTTGAGGTCATCTTCCCCCAATCCTCAGCACTTGTCCAACATTTATTTTAGCACTTCTTTCTGGTAAGAAATGGAGGCCTTGAAAGGGGTCCAGAGGAGCACAACTTGATAACCAAAGGGTGAAGTATTAGTCCTCCAGGCTCAGGTTTCAAGGAACTGAATTAATTTTTCCCAAAGAGAAGGCTGAAGAGGGACTTAACTGCAGTCATTGAGGAATGAGCAGATTTTGTTCAAGGGAGGTGAACATCTGTTCCCTTGTTCACTGAGGGCAGGACAAAGGGGAAATGATTTACAACTCAGCAAGACGCTAATTAAATCCTTGGAAAAACTCTGGCCATACACATGGGTTTTGAGATGATGGGACGTATTTTTGAAGAAATTTTCTTAGAAAATGTGACGGTAAGGTTACAATATAGATGTGGGAATAGATTAAATGAATTCTAGGGAACTTTTTGATCCTTGGAACAACTTTTATATTGAAGTTATCTCATAAACTTTCTATCATTTCTGTGAGGGAAAAAGACAGAGCTCTGATCCTTTCAAAACATCCCCCTCCCCCAACATGGAGAAAGGAAACTAAAACCAGAAGACTGATATTTAAGATTTACATCAGTCATGAATATGTTTGACTCTAGGTAGCAGAAAGTATGGCTCCAGTGACTAACAAATAGGAGGTTTTGTTTTGTTTTGTTTTACAAAATATGACCATTGAAGGTAAGTAGCTGTAGTGTTTGTTCAACAACTTGACAATGACAAGGCCAGAAACCTTGTGATTCTTTAACTTCAAACTTATTACTTCAAATTACCTCATGGTTACAAGATGGCAGCTTCATCTCTTGGGGTCAATCCACATTCAAGGCTAGAATAAGGGCAGTGGGCTATTTAGGCTGCAAGTTTTCTTATTTTCTCAGGGAGACAACAGCTCTCCAGAAGCCTCCCTTAGTGACTTTCGCTAAGGGCTCCCTGGCAGAGATTACTAGATGCTTATCCAACATTTATTCTTCCATATTCCCCAATAACAGAACCTCAATTTTACTTGGAGTGTCATTGTACTCCGTTAAAAGACACTTGTTGCTTTCCTTGCAACTAAAGGCTGTCAAGGAGGGAAGCGGATGTGGCTCAAGTGATTGGGCACCCATCTACCGTACAGGAGGTCCAGGGTTTGATTCCTGGGGTCTCCTGGTGAAAGGCAAGCTGGCCCACGTGGAGAGCTGGCCCACAGGGAGAAGCTGGCCTGCATGGAGAGCTGGCACAGCAAGATGACACAACAAAAAGAGACACAGAAGAGAGACAAGAGGAGGGACAATAAGAGATGCAGCAGACCAGGGAGCTGAGGTGGCACAAGAGATTGAGTGCCTCTCTCCCACTCTGGAAGGTCCCAGGATTGGGTGCCACCTAAAGAGAATACAAGCAGACACAGAAGAACACACAGAGAGCAGACAGCAAGCGCAAAACAACAAGGTGGGGTGGATAAATAAATAAATAAATCTTTAAAAATATATATAAAAAAATAAAGTCTGTCAATGAGATGACATAAAAGTTGGGTGTGGCTTTCAAGAAAGTTCTTTAGGATCTGGCGAAGTGAGAGCTTTTTTGACCCCACCCTCTTCCTGAGTCTGGCCTGGGATGTGGCATGATGGAGCGCCTTTCATTTCCTGGAAGAACACTGAGAAGAAGGAGTACAGCCCAAAGGTGACTAGAAAAGGAAGGGTCTTGACTACACAGTCCTATTCCACATGCCCTGCCCCAGGCGGTGACTGAGAAGCCTGCAGGGATGCACTGGGGCTCCCTCCACAGGGAGGGAGAGATAAGAGGTAGAGAAGACCCATTCGTCACTAACCTTACTTAGCTTTTTTTTTTTTT
>JAQZBX010100662.1:0-11341 GCA_029593785.1 Cabassous unicinctus | reverse complement strand
ACTTTTCACAGACTTACGTTATGTAATCGTCACTGCAAGCCTGGGATCAGGTAGGGATGAATACTCTATCCAGTTTTACAGAAGAATGAAGAAATCGACGTTAGATGATATTCCCCGGGTGAGCTGTGTCGAAACCCAATCCTACTGACCTCAAAGTGTCCTTCCTCTCGGCTCCCACACTTCCTGGGTGTCCCTCCATCACATTTCATCTCACTGTGTTTTAATTATGTTGGCAAACTCACCTTTAAAGTCTGCCATCTCTGTTTTCTTAGAGCCCAGCAGAGACTACAGCTCATAGGAATATATATTTTTTAACAACAACAAAAAAAGGAATGAGTAAATGACTGAAGGACTAAATGAGTACAGGTTGAAGAGTGAATGAGAGAATCTTCATTAAAATTCTTGTTGCAAGTGATAGACATATTCTTTTATTAACTAAGAATATGCTTAGTTAACTTAAGAACAAGAATAGAAGTCTGGGGGCATCGGAATGTCTCAAGTAGCCCGAGGGTAGGAGGCAGCCAGCATTCTAGAAGGGGCAGAACCAGGGGCTGCAGAGCTGCTGGAATTCTGAGTCTCTCACTCTTGCATACCGCACATTTACAAAATCAATCGTTCAAGCAAAAGATATTTATTGGGGACCTACCATGTCCCAAGGCATGGAGATTGTTTGGGGGCTATTTTAATCCTACAGTTGTAGGTTCTCCTTTCCAGAGTCCCCGTTGGATTTCACCCCTATTTGTTGGAGTGAATTAAGCCAACCAAATGCTCATCTCTCACAGACATTAACATTATTTTTATTGATGCAAATTACAGCTAGTGGGATTGTGGCTCTTGTTCTGCGCCAGGCACCATTCTAAGTTTATAAGTCACTTGAGTAATATAATTATTGTCGCTACCCCCATTTTACAGATGAAGACACTGAGGCATAGAGAGGATATTTAAAGTTAAGAGGCAGAACTGGAATGTGAACCAGTAGCTTGGAAATAGAGCCCACATGCCTTACTGCCACACCCTGTCCCCTGTCATCTGACCTGAAAGATTAGGTTCAACCTAGTGGCATGTGGCATTTGAATTCCTGACTTAGCCAGTAACAGAAGTATTGAACATAGAAAAAAATCTCAGAAAGTATTACAAGAGCTAGAAAAATTTTGGGTATAACTGCGATTAGTCCAGCAGAATCTAAGAGATGATACAGCATCATGATAGTATTATTTCTTTTAAGACAAATGCTATGCTTATTAAGTCTACAAATCATCTAAGGCCCTCAGCATAATGGGAAGGTCACTGGAAGAATTTTTAGTGGTTCCTTATGTCAAATCTTAGGTCTGAAAGGGGTATCATGAAGCTAGGGACAACTGCATCAAACTAAAGTTCACAATTTCTAAAAATAAACAAATAGCTTGGTAGTTATTAGTGAAACAATTTGCATGATCGAACTCAGCTTTGATTTTAATAGTTCTGTCCGGGCTCCACTCTCCCTATAATCACTATGCCTTCTTTTCTGAGATGAAGAGGCCTCTGCTCTCTGCAATCCCCCATCTCTTCCTAACATTTGCTCAGTGTAAAACCCTTGGTGAGCCCCTCTCTGTGTGGTCCCCTTGCTTTGCTCCGAGCCCTCCGCCCTCAGTGCTGCCACTGCTGGGATGGCAGGCGCTGACTCTCCCCAGCCCGGAAACCGTTCCTTTCCCTCCTTCTTGCTGTCACTGCACACACCTGGGCTGAGCATCTCTGTGGGGCTCTGTGCTGGGTGCTGGGGTGCACAGAGGGCATGGCATGCCCAGCCCCAGGGAGCTCCTGGTCAGGAGTGTGGGGAAGGGGAGAGGTGGCAGGTAAACACACCCTGTTGTGGCACAGCTCAAACATCAATGCCCTCACCTGGGGGCCATCCTGGTGGCTTCCCTTTCATGGTTTTGCACTGAAAGCCTGGCATTGTGGAAAATCGTCCAGTCCCAGGCTTAAAAGAGACAGTTGGCCCCCTACCCCTGACATCACCCACCCACCCTCAGAAGGCTTCTTAGATGTTGTGACTATCTCTTCTACACACCGTGATCCCCACAGCGAGGATTCCAGCAAACTGATTTCTGTGTTCTTGAGCCAACGCAGAGCCAGGCAGAGAGGATGGGATTGGGTAACTGGGGCAGGGAAGCATCTAGAAGCCTTGTTCCTTGAGAGCAGCTGAGGCTGCTGGGGGTGTTCATCCTGGAGAGGAGACTGAGGAAGGAACAACCCTTTTCCTTCAACTGTGCAGGGTTGCCAGGACAGACTTCAGGTCCACAGAAGGAAGGAGCATATGACAGAGCCGAGTAAGACTAAGATGGGCGTCTTGTGAGGGAGTGAGCACCCCGTTGCTGGGTGTGAGGAGATGAGACCTGAGAGGTGAGCTGGGCTTTCCTTGGAGGACAGGTGCTGGTCTCACAAGAACACTTTGTCCGATGGACATGCTGAGCCCTGCCCTCCCTGCCCTCCCAGGCCCTTCACCCGCTCTTTCCTACCTCTCGCTTGTGTCCAAAGAGCCAGTGGGAGGGAGGTGATGGGAACTGCTGGATAGCTTTGATTAGCCACTGCCTGTGCAGGTAGAGCTGGGCTGCCTTGAGCAGTAACAGAACCAGGCTGAGCAGGGCGGCCACTTGGAGGAACCCAGAGATAACTCCCAGGAATCTGGTGGAGCTCAGCACAGAGACACTCATGGTGCAGCTGCTTCTGGGTGGTTGACTGCCCCTGACTGCCCCTGCCTGAGTCCAGGGAGGTTTGTCCTGCCCACCTGTGGGGAGGGTAAAGTGTGAGGGCAGAGCTTAGCACTCAGCCACTAGGGTTGTGTAACACTGGGGAATCCACCTTTGGAAACAGTGGAGAATGCTTTATCAATTGACCGTGACAATGCCTGTGTACATACCCACTTTCCCCTCTTGTTTCCTCAACAAATATTTAATGAGCACCTACTGTGTGCTGTGCAGAGTGGTAGGGCCTGAGATACAGGTGGAAGCAAAACAGACATGATCCCTGACTTCAAGGAATTCACAGCCTAGTTTACTACATTCAATAATGTTTATTCCAGTAGCATTTTTTGTTACATGACTAATCATAGCATTCTCAATGATACATACATTCAGATCTTTTAAATATTTCCTTTTATTTCTTGCAATAATAACTTTACCACTAACAACTTCTTTCAACTATTGGGTGAAAAGGAGTAGGAATTGTATCATTTCTATTAACTGTATGATGATATGGAGCCATATTAATACAGCAGACCTTCAAGCAATTTTTAAAAACAGCAATTTTATTGAAATGTATTCACAAAACATACAATCCATTTAAAGCGTACAATCAACAGCTTTTGGTATAATCACAGCATAGTGCACTCATTACAGCAGTCAATATTAGATAATTTTCATTACTCCAAGAAGAAAATCCCCTTAACCCTTAGAGTCACCTCTCAATCCCTCTATCCTTCTCCTGACATACATAGCTGCTAATCTAACTCCAACTCTATAAATTTTATTTGTATTTACATTTTGTATTCATGGATCCAAACAATATGTAGTACTTTGTGTCTAGTTTCTTTAATTTAGCATAATTCCTTTTTTTTTTTTTTTACAACTGATGGAAGAATATTAATATATTACTATTCCCTACAGTTTCCTTTAGTTGTATATTTCCCCAAATATCACCCTACTATTAACATCTTGTAATATTAACATACATTTTTTTTGTTTCATGGAAAAACATTCTTATATTTGCACTATTAACCACAACTCTGTCCACAGGAAGTTTCATTATGCTATATAGTCCCATGTTTCATCGTGTACCTTTTCCTTCTAGTGATATACATGACCTTAAACTTTTCCTTTCAACCATATCATACCCATATATTAGCACTACTAATTACAATCACTATAATATGCCCTCATCACCTCATTTGAAGTGTGAGTCCTCCAAATTCATTTTTTTTAGAAAGTTTTTGGCTGTTTGGGACCCCGTTCCCTTCCAAATAAATTTGGTAATTGCCTTTTCTATTTCTGTAAAGTAGGCTGTTGGAATTTTGATTGGGATTGCACTGAATCTGTACATCAGTTTGGGTAGAATTGACATCTTAACGAAATTTAGTCTTCTAATCCATGTACATGGATTGTTCATCCATTTGTTTTGCCTTCTTTGATTTCTTTTAGCAATGTTTTGAGGGTTTTGAGTACAGGTCTTTTACATTCCCGGTTAAATTATTTCCTAGGTATTTGATTCTTTTAGTTGCTAATATAAATGGAATTTTTTCCTTGATTTCCTCCTCAGATTGTTCATTACTAGTGTATAGAAATTACAGATTTTTGCATGTTGTTCTTGTATCCTGCTACTTTGCTGAACTTGTTTAATAGCACTAGTAGCTTTGTTGAAGATATTTCAGAATTTTCTAAAGATAGGATCATGTTATCTGTGAATATTGAAAGTTTTGGATGCCTTTTATTTCTTTTTCTTGCCTAATTGCTCTAGCCAGAATGTCTAGCACAATGTTGAATAACAGTGGTGACAGTGGGCAAGCTTGTCTTGTTCCCAATCTTATATGGAAAGCATCCAGCCTTTCCCCATTGAGTAAGATGTTGGATCTGGGTTGTTCATATACGTCCTGTATCATGTTGAGGAATTTTTCAATGATTCATATCTTTACAAGTGTTTTTATCAAGAAAAAATGCTGGATTTTGTCAAATGCCTTTTCTGTGTCAATCAAGATGATCACATGGCTTTTCTCCTTTGATTTGTTGATGTGATGTCTTATGTTAATTGATTTTCTTGTGTTGAATCACCCTTGCATACCAGGAATAAAACCCACTTGGTAATTGTTTATAATTCTTTTTTGTTTGTTTGTTTTCAAATTCCATCTTTTTAATCAGCTCCATGAAGGACATCCTACACACTATATGAGATACAACAGAATATTTCTTTCTTCCAGTATTATAAAGATGACATTCACAAACATTTTAGAGAAGCTCTTCTATATAATCAGGGTGACGATCTCATAACCTAGAGTAAAAAAGCATCTCTTAGCAATCATGTTCTTGACAGAGATATCTTGTAGGTACATTTGGAAATTGCTTCCTCTATTATATGTGCACGTCTCATCACAGTTTTTGTAATTTTCTATGGAATTCCCTTCAGAGTAGTGGCCATAACCATGCTGGTTTCTGCCGCCATAATCTCTGGACCATCCATATCCATATCCCCCAGGCTGACTGTCATACCAGCTGCTCCCATATCCCTTGTCCTCACCACCTCTAGAGTAGCTGTTATATCACCTATGACCCCCAAAGGCACCCCCTGTGGTTCCCCTGGCTGACTTGCCTGCATTGTCCACATAGATCTAGTGGTCATCCAGGGACTCTCCAATCATGGCTTGCGTGGCATGTGAGGCATGCTCCCGGTTGATGAAGGTGATGAAGCCAAAACCATGGGTATGCTGTGTCTCCTGGTCCTTGATGACGATCACCTCAGAGATAGGCCTGAAGCTGCTGAAGTGGTCTTCCAACGCCTGCTCACTGGTGTTGAAACTGAGCCCTCCCACAAAGAGTTTCCCTTCTTCAAATGACATGGCAGAGAATTTGAGTCCTGAAAATCAGAAAATAAAATGGCCTGAGGAACAGCCAATGCTGAGGAGCCAAGAGAATCTATAATCCTTTGAATATGCTATTGGATTTGATCTGCAAGTATTTTGTTGAGAATTTTTGCATCTATATTCAGTAGAGAGATTGGTGTGTAACTTTCTTTTCTTGTAGTAACTGGCTTTGGTTTTTGGGTGATGTTGGCTTCATAACATGTGTTAGGTAATGTTCATTCCTCCTCATTTTTTTTGAAGAGTTTGAGCTGGATTGGTATTAATTCTTATCAAAATGATTGGTAGAACTCACCTGTGAAACCATCTGATACTGGGCTTTTCTTTGTTGGGCAGTTTTCATGACTGATTCAATCTATTTACTTGCGATTGGTTTGTTGAAGTCTTGTATTCTAGAGTCATTGTAGGTTGTTTGAGCATTTCTAGGTGTTTGTCCATTTCATCTAGGTTGTTTAATTTGTTGGCATATAAGTTTTCATAATATCCTCTTATGATCCTTTTTATTCCTGTGGTGTCATTAATAATGTCACCCTTTTAATTCCTGATGTTATTTGCGTCTTCTCTCATTTTTTCCTTGTTAGTCTAGCTAGGGGTTGTTTTTTTATTTTATTTTATTGATCTTCTCAAAGAACCAGCTTTTGGTTTCATTGATTGTCTCTATTGTTCTTTCTTTTTCTAGTTCTTTCAGGTGTTCAGTTAGTTATTTGATTTGAGCCCTTTCTTCCATTTTTTTTTTCCGTATAATTGCTTTTTTAGTGGTATTTAATCAGTTACAGTGGTATATATTTACAAAATGTTGTTTAACACTGGTTGGTGATTTAATATAATCATGGGTATTCTTTTAAAACTGAGCGGAGAGGAACTAGTTATGAGTTCACAAAGAATATTTTGGGATATATTGACAAAGAACTCAAAAACTCTGCTGACATCCATCCTATAAAAAGAAATATGAAGGTGACTTATTTAAGGATATTAGTTCAATTAAAAAAAAATCCTCATTTCTTTAAGTTAAATGCTATGAACGTGGTTCTTGACAGTCCACTGTAGACATGGGCAGCATGAATTAAAGTTAAGCACATTACAAAAGAGTTAGTCACAGGTAACGCAATCGATTACTCAGATGATACCACTTCCAAAGCTCTCATTATCATGCCTATCCTCCTTTACGCTTTCATTTGCATATATCTTTCTTTTAAAAGAGCCAAAAATATTCAGGTTCACCAAAATTCTGAAAGTCACAGTTTGTATAAATACTGGATGATGGTAGCTTTGGCATTGCATATTATAAAGTAACTTTCTTTACAAATATTACCTTCATTCTGGGTCAAGGCATAACGTAAAACTGGAAGAATAAGATTGCCAAATGCAGAGTCTTGAGTTATGAAGTATCCAGATGAATGTGTGTGAGTGTGCTGCAGAGCTGCCTTCTGTTGGGCTGCAAATGGCTGCTGCTCAGCATGATCCTGGAAATCCTTCATAAGATTTGGTCTGGAGAGTGCAATGCTAGCTCCAGGATGATTTGCTGAAGACTGGTTCTACAGAAGTAATTTTCTTTTCTCTTTGTCCAGTTCTGCCAAGATGGCAATTCTCTTTTAATTTTGAAATCCTTGTCCTAAAGGGTTTGCTTCCATCCTCCTATTTTCTGTTTCAATTATGTTCAGTGGCACTTGGTCAGCCCTTTACAATCACCCGGAGTACGAGGATGCCCGGGATTGACTTGTAGTCAGCTCGCGGTTCTCAACGGAAGTGCAACCACATAAGAGATGGGCAGAAGGAGCCTAACATGCTGCACTTCAACTCTCCCGCCCCTCAAGTTCCCTTTTAATATAGGCGTTTATTTTTTTTATCCATTCTGTTGCCTGTGTCTTCTGATTGGGAAGTTTAATCCATTAATAGTCAATGTTATTACAGTAAAGGTAGTTCTTACTTGACCCATTTTGAACTTCGGGTTGTTTTCATGATAGCATGCTTCCTTCTCCATTCAAATGCATAATGATTTCAAGTAATCTTTATGTTAATCTCTTTAAAAATTCTTAAATTTTTAAATTTTTAAATTTTTATGGTGGTAATACATATACAGCATACACATTCCCATATTAAGTACTTTCAAGGATACAATTCATCACCACCATCCATTACCAAAAATTTTGGGAAGTGGATGAGGCTCAAGCGATTGGGCTTCCGCCTACCACATGGGAGGTCCTGGGTTTGGTTCACAGTGCCTCCTGCAGAAGGTAAGGTGGCATGGTGGGCAGGTGCGGTGAGGTGATGCAACAAGACGACACAACAAAAGAGACATGAAGAAGAAAGACAATGAGAGACACACAAAAAAACCAGGGAGCCAAGGTAGCTCGGGTGATTGGGCACCTCTCTTCCACATGGGAGTTCCCAGGTTTGCTTCCCAGTGCCTCCTAAAGGGAAGATGAGCAGATACAGAGAGCACACAGCAAATGGATACAGAGAGCAGACAGCAAGCTCAAACAACAAGGGAGGTGGGGAATGAATGGATGAAATATATCTTTAAGAAAACAAAATGTTTCCATCACCCCCACCTGAAACTTTTACCCATTAAGTATTAACTGTGTACCCATTAAGTATTAACTCTCCATTCCCTACTCCACTCCTACTCCTGGTACCCTATAATCTTCTTTCTGTCTCAGTGAACTTGCACATTCTAGTTATTTCATATAAGTGAGATCATACTATATTTGTCGTTTGTGGTCTGAAATTGAAAACAGGGTCTCAAACAGATACTTAAACACCAATGTTAACAGCAGCATAATTCACAAGAAGCAAACACTAGAAACAACCCATGTGTCCATAAACAGATGAATGGATAAACAAAATGTGGTACATAGGCACAAAGGAATATTATTCAGCTGAAGAAAGGAATGAAGTTCTGACACATATCACAACATGGATGAACCTTGAACACATCATATTGTGTGAAATAAGGCACGTAAGGACAAATATGTATGATTTCACTTTTATGAAATATTTAGAATTAACAAATTCATAGAGAGAGAAGGTAGATTAGAAGTTACCAGGAGTTGGGATGGGGAAGGGAGAGATGTTCCTGGTGGGTGTATTAGTCTGCCAAAGGGCTACTGATGTAAAGTGCCAGAAATCTGTGGGCATTTTTTTTTTACATTTATTTCATTTTATTTCATTTTTTCCTTCCTTCCTTCCTCCCTTCCTCCCTGCCTCTCTCCCTCCCTCCTTCTCTCCTTCCTTCCTTTTTTAATCAGGCAAATGGTTCCTCTCTCCCTAGGACCTCACTGTTTCAGCCTGCTCCTTTCTATCACATGGCAGGATGAAAAATGACAGAGCTCTCTCCTCCAGTGTCTGTCTGTGTGAGTGTCCATTTACATCAGACCCAGCAAGGGGCGGGGACTCACCCTGAGTCACGCCTTACTGACACAGGCGAATCAAAAAGCTCTAAAAGCAGTCTTTTTTTTTTTCTTTTAAGATGTATTTATTTACTTTATCCATTTTAAACCCCTCCTTCCCCGTTTTTTTGCTGTTTTGTGTCCATTTGCTGGGGAATTCTCTGTGTCTGTTTCCTGCCATCTATTCTCATCCTCCTCCTCCAGTCTTCACCAGGATTCGATCCTGGAGACTTCCGATGTAGGAGAGAGGTGTTCTGCCACCAGCGCCCCCTCGGTTCCTGGTTTTCAGAGCATCTCCCCTGCGTCTCTCCCCTGCGTCTCTCCCATTACCTCACCAGCTTGCTGTCTGGCTCCCGGGCCTGGCGGCTCACCGGCACACAGAGCCTGGCAGCCCATGCACCTTCTGTATATATCTTTTTATTTTACCGGGAGGTCCCGGGGATCGAACCCATTCCCTCCATATGGCAGACGGATGCCCAACCATTTGAGCCACATCCACCCCCTAAAAGCAGTCTTAACAGGTCATCTAATCAAAGGTCATTCAACTGAATTTAACACAACCAAAGGGTATCACACCCAGAGCAATAGATTAGTTTACATCCATAATCTTTTGGGGGTCGGTGGCTAAGGATTCATAAAACAATCTCAAACTGCCACAGTGGGTACCTAATGTTTGTAAATTTTGGAAATTAAAGAATATACTCAGAAACACTGCATCGATCACGGCAAACATGAACCACCACCCCCCACACACACACACCTGGGAAGCTTGGTGGCCGCCATGTATGGACTGGATGTGCAACCCAATAATCCTCATCTCCTGTAGCTTAATGGTTAACAGAAAAGTCTCTGGAGCCAGACTGCCTGGTTTGAATACCAGCTCCACCACTTACCAAGCATGTGACTCTGGGCAAGCACCTAGATTTCTACCCTATAATATGTGGATTTGAAAAATGTATATTTTTCCTCTTGTCCCAAAGGCAAGGGGCTGCCCACGCTCCTTGGCTGCCTTGGAACCTGCTCTCTGCTTTCAGAGCTGTCTGTTGTAAAGGAATTTGTTCTAAGTGCATTGATATTGTGCTTCCTGTTACTGATCCTCCTTCCCCCAGGTGGGGCCAGGTCTTTGGCAATCAGACAGGAGGGGGCTACCTAGCACAGCCGTGCCCAGGGACAGAGTCCTGGAGGATTTGAAGGAGCACCCCTACAATCAAATTACAACTTAAAACTCAGAATTATCAAGAAACGAGCATGCAGACCTTCATGAAGTCTGAGAACACAGAGACCCGAAGGAAGATTGATCAAGCCTCCATCTACCCCTCAGCCTGGAATTCCACCATTAGTCACTTCTTTGGGACAAGGTATTGAAGTCCCCAGTTAAAATATAAAGTTTCTACCCCATATGTGCTGGTTTCTGCAGAGAGGAGGGCTGGAGAGTTCTGATGGCCAGGCAGAGTGCAGCTACTCACTCACTGCAGCCACTCACAGCCTGATCAATGAGGCTGTCAAGAAGCTCTTATTTTCAGACCTGAGCCTCTCACTTTGGTGGACAAGGCCCTGGGATGGGGCTCCTACCTACCTATGACCTCATCCTCCATCACATGCTCCTTGGCCTCCTCTCTGCTCCTGGGGCCACCAAGCTTACTCCTGTCTGAGGGAGTGTCTCTGCCTGAAACCCTGTTCCCCCCACTCTTCAAGGAATCTTTGGAGATGATGGATATGTCCATTGTCTTTGTTATGGTGATGGATGTATGCCTATGTCCAAACATCATATTGTACATTTTTAGTATGTAAAGTTTATTGTAAGTCAAGTAACCTCAATAACGCTGCAAAAATATTTTAATCTATTTTGTAAGGTTGTTGTGAGAAACATAAGTGCTTGACCCAGTGATTAGAACATAGTGTTGAAAAAATGTTAGCTGTTATCAAACATTATGGGCTTCGTTATAAAGAAGAACTGAGGATGCAGGGAGGGGAAGAACATGTTACATTCAGAATTCAAGCTCAGGACTCTGACTCCAAAGGTCCTTCCACGACTACCCTTAGGCTGAGCCAAGTGGGGGAAGGAGTCAGAGTCCAAGAATTTCTGTTGGGGGGGTGGGGAACGGGCGGGTGTGCTGGAGAGTGACCACAAGCAGGTGAAAGGTTGAGTGTGGGGGGAGTTGTGTGTAATCAGCTATAACAATCAACGGGATTGGTGGACCTGAATGCTTTCACAACTGATAGCTGCTTTTAAGCCAATTATGAAGCAGTAAACATTTACTTAAGGAAGGTGGATTCTTGTTCCAGGAAAGCTGTAAGTCTTTGCAAAATTTTAAAAACATACAATAAGTTTGTTATCTGAGATAAATTT
>JAQZBX010100661.1:0-11341 GCA_029593785.1 Cabassous unicinctus | reverse complement strand
ACCTCACAGCAAGGGGGAGATAAGCAGACACAGAGAAGACATGCAGCAAATGGACACAGCAGCACAAGCAGCAAGGGGGGTGATAAATAAAATAAAATATATAAATCTTTAAAAAAAAAAAAAAAAAAAAAAGAGAACCAACCAGGACTTGGACTAGACTTGGAGTCTTGGGGGAGGGTTTTGGCCCCCAGAACTGGGGTGCTCCTCAGTCTCCCTCAAAAACCTTATATCCTTGAGAAGCATCCTTGGGAAGCAGATGTGGCTCAAGTGATTGAGCTCCCACCTACTACATGGGAGGTCCTGGGTTCGGTTCCTAGTGCCTCCTGGAGAAGACAAACAAGACAGCGAGCTGGTGCAACAGGCAGGCTCAGCGAGCTAATGCAGCAAGATGACGCGACAAGGAGACACAAAGAGGAAAGACAATGAGAGACACAACATAGCAGAGAACTGAGGTGGCTCAAGCTATTGAGTGCCTTTCTCTCACATGGGAGGTCCCAGGTTCGGTTCCCAGTGCCTCCTAAAGAGAAGATGAGCAGACACAGTGAAAGGACAGAGAGAGCAGACAGTGAGTACAAACAACAAGGGGGTGTGGGGGGGTGGGGGGGGCAGATGAATAAATAAATCTTAAAAAAAAAAATACACACTTTGTATCCTAGACCCCTTTCCAGGGGTGACCACAGCCTCCTCTTTCTGGCCTCATGTTTTCAGGGCGTTCTGCTCTGCAGCTGCCCTGTCTGAGCACCTATAAGAGTCTAAAGATTTAAATTCAACAAACACATGGTATATGTGCTAAACAGTAACTGCTAGCATTATTCAGCACTTATGTGACAAGCACTTAACCTGCATTGTTAAAATAGGATTCGCCCAGCAGTCCTGTGTAGTAGTTTGTATTATCTCCTTTTGCAGCTACAGACTTTAAGGTTCAGAGAAGTTAATTCACCCAAAGTCACACAACTAGAAAAGGAGCAGAACCTAGGTTTGAACCTGGATTCGACTCCAGAACCTGAATGCTTAACTACATACAAACTGCAATCCATCTGGCTTCATTTATTCCTTCTTTTCACAAATAATACTACAGGAATATTTACTGCACACACAGAGAAGGCGCCAGGATGGGCCACCAAGGCTGGATTCCTGGTCGTCCCCAGGCTACGTTTCTGGTTAGGGACCCTTTTTTAATACTGAACCAGCGAATCACAGGGAGGCCTCTCGGGGCCATGGGCTCAAGGGAGGAAGCAGCCTATGGCTTCTTTTCTGGGCAGCCAGTGTCAGGCCCTTTGCCCCGAGACTCCCAAAGCACCAGAGAAGAGTGTTTCTATTCAGCAACTCGTGCCCACCAGTGGGGGTTGAGATGTGACTGACCCAGAGGAGAAGGCCAAAGCCTTATTAGTGTATAAACACAGTACTTCCTGTTCATTTGTTCATTCAGGTCATCATTCATTCATTTGCTCAGCAAATATCCTTGAGTCCACTGCTCATTTCAGGTTACCTAATCTCCCTGTAGCTCCGTTTTCCAGGCAGTAAAATGAGGATAGCAATAATGCCTTCCTCAAAAGTTGTAAAGATAAAATTAAGGAATATCATTCACTCATTCAACAAATGTTTAGTGAGCACATACAAAGTGCCAGGATTGTTCTGAGCGAGTGCTGAGGTATAGCTGTGAACAAAACAGACCCCTGCCCTCGTGGAGCTGACATTCTAAGGAGAACTAGACAGTCAACAAATAAAGCAGGTACGGTGGTCAGGGAAGGCTCCACTGAGGAGGTGACATTTCAGCAAGGCTCTGAAAGAAGTAAGGAGGCAATTCTTCCTCGGGGGAATAGGCAACGAGAGAAGTGAGCTGGGGGAGGAGTGACGCAGAGATGGGGCGGGGGTGGGGGAGATCATCCATTCTGAGAACTTTGGCTTCTTTTCTCAATGAGATGGGAAGTCATCTGATGGTTTTAAGAAGAGGAAGAACAGGATCTGTCTTTTAATATTAAAGGATTGTTTCACTGTGTTAAGGACACTGCAGGGGGCAAACATGGAAATGGAGACAATTAGGAGGCTGTGGCAATTTTCTGATTCAGGCTACAGATGATGGTGGTGTGGACCAGAGTGGTGGCAGTGGCGGTAGAGGGAAGTGCTAGATTCTGGATTTATTTTATTTTTTAAAGATTTATTTATTAATCTCCCCCCCGCCCCCATTTTTGCGCTTGCTGGCTGTTCTCTGTGTCCATTCACTGTGTGTTTTTCTGTGTCTGCTTGTGTTCTCTTTTAGGCGGCACCAGGAACCAATCCTGGGACCATCTGGAGTGGGAGAGAGGCTGGTCAATCTCTTTGCACCACCTCAGCTCCCTGGTCTGCTGCGTCTCTAATTGTCTCTCCTCTGTGTCTCTTTTTGTGGTGTCATCTTGCTGTGCCAGCTTTCCACATGGGCCAGCACTCCGCTTGGGCCAGCTCGCCGCACAGGCCAGCTTGCCTTCACCAGGAAGCCCTGGGAATCAAACCCTGGACCTCCTATATGGTAGACGGGAGCCCATTCACTTGAGACACATCTGCTTCCCAGATTCTGGATATATTCTAGAGGCAGAGCAGAACTGTGTGAATGTTAATGTCATTGAGTCAAAAGCACAATTGATTAAAGAAAAAAATGGATAGAGTTCATCAAAATTAAAGACTCTTGCACTTCAAAAGACACCTAATAAAATGAAAAGACAAGCCACAGACTGAAAGGACGTATTTACAAAGCCCATATCTGATAAAGGATTGTATCCAGAATATATAAAGAACACCTACAACTCAATAATCAAACAACCTAATTTAAAAATGGACAAAGGATTTGAATAGACATTTCACCAAAGAAGATACATAAATGGCTAATAAGCACATAAAAAAGATGCCCAATATTATTAATCATTAGAGAAAGGCAAATTAAAACTGCAATGTGGGAGGGGGAGGGGTGGGACATATGGGTATCCCCTATATTTTTTATGTAATATTTATGCAATATAAACTTCTTTACAAATAAAAAAATTAAAAAACACAAGATACAATTACACCCATTAGAATGGCTAAATCGGGAAGCTAGACAATAATGACTATTGGCAAGGATGTAGAGAAATCCCCCTCATATATTGCTGATGGGAATGTAAATGACATAGCCATTTTGGAAAACAATTTGGCAGACATAAATTTACCATACATCCCAGCAAATCCATGCCTAGGTATCTACCTTAGAGAAATAAAAACATGCACTTACACGAAGACTTGCATGTAAATATTTTATAGCTATTGATAATAGCCAAAAAGTGGAAACAACCCAAATGTCAAAGTGTAGAATACTACAATGGAATACTATCCAACAATAAAAAGGAATGAAATACTGATACATGCTACAATATGGATAAATCTCAGAAACATTATGGTCAGTAAAAGAAGCCAAACACAAAGACCACAGGTTGTATGATTCCACTTATAGGAAATGTCCAGAAAAGAGAAATCTATAGAGAAAGAAAGTGGATTAATCATTGACTGGAGCTGGGGGTGAGAAGGGAGAGAGATTAATTGCATCCAGGCACAAGGGATCTTACTGGGGTGATGGAAACATTCCAAAACAGAATTGGGTGATGGCTGCACCACTTGGTAAATTTATCAAAAATAATTAAACTGTCCACGTTATATGGGTGAAATTATGGTAAGTAAATTAGACCTCAAGGTTTTTAAAATAGAAAAATATAATGACTACGTATATCTAAACCTGTATATAAAACATTTAGCACAGTGTTTGGAAAATAATAAGAGCTCAATAAATGCAGTTAACTCTTTTTAAGCTAATTATTATTACCATTATTATTATTTATGTAATGCCTCCTATGTGCTAGGCATTGTGCTGGGTGCTGGATAAAGTGAAGTTCCAGAAAAGAATTCCTAGGCTAGGAGCATGGCATAAACAGGGCTTTGTCTCCAAGTCTTGCTACCAATGCTGGCAAGTCACTCTAAAAGTCATTCACCCCTGTTCTTTTCCTTCACAGCAAGCGCATTTGTAATTTTATTCATGTGAGTACTTGTTTCATGTCTCCCTCCCTCACTAGATTATAAGCACAATGAGGGTTGGGAAAGGTCTGTTTCAATCATTACTGGCAGCTGATTCTGGGAGATTCTGGGAGACCTTTTGTTTTTCTTTATTTTTTTTTTAAGAATTTATTTATTTATTTCTCCCTCCCTCCCTCATTGTTTGCACTCACTGTGTCTGTTCATTGTGTGCTCGTCTTCTTTTTAGGAGGTACCTGGAACTGAACCAGGTACCTCCCGTGTGGGAGGGAGGTGCCTAATGGCTTCAGCCACCTCCGTTCCCTGCTTGTTGTGCCTTTCATTGTGTTTTCCTCCTTGTGTCTCTTTGTTGCGTCAGTTCACTGTGCCAGCCCATCATGTCAGCTCACTGTCTTGCTTGTCTTCTCTAGGAGGCACCAGACACTGAACCCAGGACCTCCCATGTGGTAGGCGGGAGCTTAACTGCTTGAGCCACATCCACTTCCCTTGCTTTTCTGGTAAGAGGAACAGCTGCTGCTGGTACTGTTCCTTTCCTCCTTTATCCCCCATGAATGTGGACAGGATGTCTAGAGCTGCAGTAGTCATCTTACAACCAGAAGGTGACACACATGAGGGCCAAAGCAAAGATGTGGAGGTTGATGGAGAAGATGGAAATAGCCTGTATCTTGGATAACTTTGTTGAGGACTGAGATAATGTCAGCAAATGCCCACACCCAAACTTACTATGTGAGCAAATACGCTTGTATTTGTTTAAGCCACTGTTGGTAGGTTTTTTGTTTGTTTGTTCTCTGGCAATGGAACACTCTTTTTAATGATACTACCAATAAGAGAGAAGAGATATTCTTGAGAGGCTAGTGGAGGAAGATGGACATGTAAACAAATTGATGCACTTCTAAAAAACTTGTTTTGTAGAACTCTGTACAGGGCAAAGTAATGGACTGAATCGAAGAGTTGCATACTGGTTTCTGGCTTAGACAGTTGGCGGAATGGCTGCTCCACTAACTAAGAAGGGAAACCTAGGAGGCAAAGCTCATTTGTGGGACAAGAAGATTAGTTTTTTTCTACGTTTGTGGACTTGAGGTACCTATAGGATATCCAGGGGGAGGTCCAGAGATAGTGGTATGTGTGGATCTGAGTTCAGATTGTGTTATGTATAGAATGGATGGCATCAGTGTGCACATCATATGAGAGAAGCCTAAATGTGGACATGTACTGAGCTCTTGTTTCAGGATCTGTGCTAAGTGCTTTGTATCAATACCACCATCACCATCATTTTCCATCATCATGGTTAACACTTACTGAGCACTTACTACATGCCAATTAGATTTCTATGTGTCTTATCTGCAGTATCTCACTTAATTCTCACAACCAAGAAAAGGAGAGACTATTTCTATTCCTATTTTAGTTATGAGAAAACAGGATTAGAGAAATTAAGTACTTTGCCCTAGCTCATACGACTAGTGAGTTGTGGAATCTGAAATACCCAAAGAGAGTGTGAAGAATAACAGGGAAAACGGCAAAGGATGGAGAGCCATAGGATATCAACATATCCTTCTTTCCCTCTCTCTATTACAGCAGTTGTAGGTTTACTGAAAAATCATGGAAAAAGTACAGAGTTCCCACATACCCTCTCTCACACGCAAAGTTTTCCCTATTAACATTTTGCATTAATGTGGTCCTTTGTTACAATTGATAAACAACATTATTTTAATTATACTATTAACTACAGTCGATAGTTTACATTAGGGTTCACACTTTGTGTTGCACAGCTCTAAGTCTGCTATTTAAAAAAAAACACACTTTTATTCTGGTAGCATTTATATTATACAACCTAAAATTTCCCATTTTAACCACTTTCAAATATACAATTTAGTGGTGTTAATTACATCACAATGTTGTGCTACCATCACCACTATCCATTACCAAAACTTTCCATCACCCCAATCAGAAACAATACCAATTAGGCATTAACTCACTATTCCCCATCCCCACTCTAACCCCTGGAACCTGTATTCTAGTTTCTGACTCTATGCATTTGT
The DNA here is from genome assembly GCA_029593785.1 of Cabassous unicinctus. Classification (NCBI taxonomy): domain Eukaryota; kingdom Metazoa; phylum Chordata; class Mammalia; order Cingulata; family Chlamyphoridae; genus Cabassous; species Cabassous unicinctus. Next base: position 5,270 of record JAQZBX010100661.1, on the reverse strand, counting down.
ATATTCTAATTATTTCATATCAGTGAGGTCATACAATATTTGTCCTTTTGTGTCTGGTTTATTTCATGCAACATGATGTCTTCAATGTTCATGCCTATTGTCTCATGTATCAGAACTTCATTCACTTTCACAGCTGAGTAACATTTCACTGTATGTATGTACCACTTTTTTTTTAAGGAAGTACCAAGGATTGAACCCTGGACCTCGTATAGTGAAGTGTGTGCTTACCACTGAGCTACACCTGCTCCTGTACCACCTTCTGTTCATCCATTCATTTGTTGGTGGATGCTTGGGTTGCTTCCACCACTTGGCAATTGTGAATGCTGCTGCCATGAACATTGGTGTGAAATCTGTCTGAGTCCCTGCTTTCAATTCTTCTGGACATATATCTAGAAGTGGGGTTGCTGGATTATATGGCAATTCTTTATTTAACTTTGTGGGGAACCACCAAACTGTTTTCCAGAGCGGCTGCACTATTTTACATTCCCACATTGAACAAGTGGCCTTATTTCTCCACATCCTCCCCAACACTTGTAATTTCCCATTAAAAAAAAGTAGTCATTCCAGTGTGTGTGAAGTTGTATCTCATTGTGATTTTGATTTGTATTTGTTTAATAGCTAAAGATGTTGAGTTGTGCTTATTGGACATTTGTATATTTTCTTTGGAGAAATTTCTATTCAAGTCTTTTGCACATTTTTTCTTTCTCTTTCTTTTAAATTAAGGTATAACATGTACATAGAATGTTATGCACAACTTGTAACTGTACAGTTCAGAGAATTTTTACACTGTGAATGCACCAGTGTAACCACCATCCAGATCAAGAAATAGAATATTACTAATACCCCAGAACTATTCCTTGTGTACCCCCAACTTTCCCTGTCCCGCCTTAAAGTAACCATGACTTTGGCTTTTATCACCATACATGCAAAGGAACAGAAGAACTTCAGAAGGAGATGGATATAAACTGGGCAGAGAAATGGAATGTCAACAGAAAGTGATCTAGGCTCCAGCAATCAGATGCACACAGCAGCTGGAAGCTAGTGATACAAAGTAGCAGGGATCTTGGAAAATCCTTTGGCAGCAGTGGGAGATGTAAGATCCAGTTCATAGAGCAGCCAGTAGTGACAGCAGTACTAGCAACTGTATCCATGTCCAGGACACTGGAATCCTGAGGCAAGATGCAGCATCTTCTGCTTGGTGTCAGCAGTAAGGAAGGTGGTGGATCATCTCTGCTGCATGGTTTGGGATGGTTTTCCTTGTTGTGTATCCTCCAAATTGGATTCTCCAGACTCAGCAATTTGGTGAGCTACCCAATTTAATTATCTAACATATTACTTTACCAGGCCACGAGAGAAAAACTTTATAACTGTTGTGAAAGACTATTGGTTGCCTACCCAACAGTCATTCCCTTGCCTTTTTTAAAACAGGCCTTGGATTTTTTTAATTTTTATTTTTTTTCTTTTCAGGAAGAATGTGCCCAGCCCCAATTATGACTGGTCTACTTCCATACTATTTCATGTAATACCATCTTTTTTTTGCCAACATAACTTAACTCTCATCTTCACAACCATCCTGCAAGGCAGGTATTATCTTTTCCATTTTACTGATAGGAGGAATTTTACTAGGTTTGGAGGAAAGCCCTGGTTTTGAAGACAGGTCTGATTCTATGGCTCTTTTCAGTACACTACACCATTGCTCATCTCTGGGTTATTTTGTACCTCAAATAAAAAAAATTTTTTTAAGACTTTGGTTGTGGGTATTCTACCTCCCTATTTGGCTTATAAGGGTGTCCTGGCTGCCTCCCCACCTCCCCCGGACAATCAGGGACTCCTTAAGGGACTCACTACCCCACAGGAACCGATCCTAATGACTTCTTGGAACCCCTTCGCCCTCCAGAAGTGCCTCTAATGACTCCCTGGATCTTCCCCTTCCCCAAGAGCTGCTCCTAATGACCCCCAACTCCCCGCTCACTGAGAAACGTTGTCTAATGACCCTAAGGACGCTTCCCCTCCCCTCAGGACGTGTCCTAACGACCCTCAGGGCCCTCTCCCCCTCAGGAGCTGCTCCTAATTGCCTCAGGAAGCAGGGTGACCAACCGTCCCGGTGTGCCGAGGATCGAGCGGGTTCCCAGGACACGGGACATTTAGTTTCGGATCCGAGCCCCGCCCAGGCAAAGAGGGACAAGTTGGTCACCTTATCAGGAACTCCTTGACCTCGGAAGCGGTCCCCAGTGGCAAGGGTGCTAATCTGAAGACTTTGCCTCACCCTTTCGTTTACACCCTGAAACAACCTCACCGACCTTACCCACCTGCCCGAACTTCCCATTTCTAGGTACCATTCTCTCCAATCCTGATTAGTTATGGATGGCCAGAAACCCGCCTACGATTGGCTAGTTCCACCACCCAGCCGAGGTGCTCAGTGGCCGCGGTCCCAGGTGGTACCGCATTTCCTCCTGGCAACAGCCCGAGCCAGCGCTCATAGGCTGTGCAGATTGATATTCCGGACTCCGAGGCGGCTGCAGCGCGTATTCATTGGCTGTTTGAAGGCTTATAGGGGTCCTCGGATTGGTTGACTCCAAGGGGCACTACGCGGCTGCGCAGAGGCCTACTTTTAGGGGAGGCGGAGCTTAGCCCTTTACCGGCTGGGAAATCGGTACGTTCGGCGAGTGGCGACAGTAGAGGTCGAGCCTAAGCCCTGCCGGGGCTGTGGGCTCTAGGCGATAACCATAGGATTCTGGAATTGTTTAGGTTTGTGGCTGCTGTAGCTGTGACCGTGAGCCCAGGTGGGGGAGGGGCGGGGAGTTCTCGCTGGGGTGCATGATTGGCATGGTTCTCGGCCAATGGGAAAAGGAGCTTCTAAAATGGCTCCCGAGATTGGCCCTTTCCAATCTTCTATGGCCAATGGACATCGGGAAGGGGGGCGGGTCTATAGGGCCTTATTTTCTTCTTCCTGCGGCCGGGCCTCACTCGCCTCGGCGGCGGGGCCGGGAGGGGTTGGACTACTGCGTGGTGAGTTCCTCGGACCTTGCGCGCGGGGGGTGCTACCTGTGGAGCGAGGGCCGCGGACACAGCACGGAGGGGAGGGGGCGGGAGTTCGAGGCTGCTGTTAGCAACAGTTGCCTTTATTGAGTGGTTGGGTACCGGGCCTAGTGCTGAGCGTTTTGCTTGCATCATCGGACTTAATCACAGCAGCCCTACGAGGCAGGGGGTTGGGATCCCCGTTTTACAGATGAGGAAACAGGCGCAGGCAGCTCTCACAGCCAAGGTCACCCAACTAATGAATGGCAGAGACCGGATATGTATTCAGAGTTTTGTTGTTGTTTTTTTGACTCCGAAGCCTGTGCTTTTGAACCATTAGGCTTTGTTGCAGGATGCGGAGAGTGAAGGTGTCAGGGAATGGGAGCTTTCAGCAAGGAATAGACGGGGAGAAGGGAATCCTAGGGTTGAAGAAAGGCCCTGAGCAAGAGGTGACGGCGAGGAAATCAGTTATTCAACAGTTTTCGAGGGCCAGCTCGGCCATGCATTGTTCCTGATTCTAGGCATACAAAGATGAATAGGGCCAGAGATAGATGAAATGGGCCCCTTCCAAGGCCCGGGGGCGGTGAGGGGTGTGTGTGTGTGTGTGTGTGGGCGGGCGGAACCCTAACACCGTGTTCACATGAGCATATGTTTTTGTAAAATTTGCAAAAGTGAGTTTTTTTTTTAAGTTCTTTTTATTTTAAAGAGGGTCATCTATTGAGCAAGCTTCAGATTCTTCCACACTTGGCTCTCCCTTACAAAAAGACTTAGTGTAGGTGGAGATTATGGTGTATCACAGAGCAGTAGAGCACTAGGAGTGCATTTCACGAATGTGGGCAAATTTCCTAATATGTAAAACGGGCATAACAGCATACCTGCCATGCAAAGTTTTGGCAAGGTGCATGAAAAGCACTTGGCCAGGAACACAACGTTGTTATTTTTGGTGATAGGTTGGGAACAGTTTCCTCTCCTCTGAGCGCTGTCCAGCACTCAGTGGGACTCTTGGAACTGGACTGCCATGGCTTTGGGACCCAGAGTGGTCAAGAAGAACTGCTGGACTCTTGGTGAGGAGGTTCGGTAGAGGAAAGGGCATACTGTTTTTGCTTCCGTTAACTGGCTCCTTTTAGTTGGTAAGCTTTGTTATTTTTCAGTTGAAAAGGTCTATTGTCTTACCTGTTGTTGGGTAGCACACCTACTTAGCTGAAGGCCTCCTCTAAAATTGAAATAAAGTATTAATTTCATCTTCTCAGTCAGTTATGAAGTTTGCCCTGTATTGCCAGTTTATTGCCTGGTTAAATTTTGTCCTTTGAGTTCTGGGTACGGTGCAGTTATACAATGCAGTTGACTTCATTAAGTACTGCTGAAACTGCAGTTTGGTTTAGATGTGAGAACACATTCACTTTATGGTTTTAAAAGTGGTAGCTTACAAATATTATATGGTATCACTTAAAAGGGATGACTACACATACCAACTTTGCCGAGATAGAAAGCATATTAGAGGCTATGGGGGATGGAGAAAGAGTGTGTATTTGTAAAATCAACAACAAAAACATAGCTCATGCTACTGATGTCCAAGTAGTTTTTAACCCTTAAACTTTGTAACCAAGTAACTTTTTTTTAGGAACCTAGAATCCTGTTTGAAAGCTGTGCCCTAGAAGGGAGCCTATAGGTGGCTTTGTTAATCTGGTTGAAGTAAGTTATGTCAATACTTGATGAAGGCATTACTTAAGGTGTGATTATGATTAGGGAGTAACTTGAAAAGATAAAAGGATAAAATATGAATAGGTCAGCTGTATTGTTAGGCTCAACAACCAAATAATTAGTTTCCCTTTTTATATCTGAAACAATGTCTTCCTTTAAATGACATTTTTTTTTTTTTAAAGATTTATTTATTTTATTTTATCTATCCCCCCCTTGCTGCCCGTGCTGCTGTGTCCATCCGCTGCGTGTCCTCTCTGTGTCCGCCCATCTCCCCCCTGCTGTGAGGTCCCGCCGCATCAGCCCACGGCGCCGCACCAGCCGGCCTGCCCCCACAAGGAGGTGCCGGGACGCGAACCCGGGCCTCCCACATGGTAAACGGGGGCTCCATCCACTGAGCCACACCCGCTTCCCTTTAAATGACATTTGAATACATACAGTTTTGATACATCAGGCTCTTTTTTTTTCTTTTTAATTTCTCAGTGTATTTTATTTCAGTCTTATATCCATGTATCCATATAGTGGTTTTTTTTTTTTTAAAGATTTATTTATTT
>JAQZBX010100660.1:0-11340 GCA_029593785.1 Cabassous unicinctus | reverse complement strand
AGTCATGAATAGTAAGTCATTCTGCAATGTGATAGGAGAGAAGGGAACCAGCTGGGGGTGGATGGGGAAGGGATTGTGAGAGACTCTTCAAGTAACCAATTAAGTAATAATTGAGAGTTTGACTGTGAATTAATTTTATGCCATAAAAGACCAATCTAATCCCATTTGACTTTGCAGAATATTAAAAAGAAAAAAAATTAAAATAAAGTCCCAAAATTAAAAAAAAAATGTCCAGAAGACAGACATTTAATTATGTTTAGTGTTCCAATCCATGAACATGGTATATTCTTCCTTTTATTTTGGTCTACTTGCATTCCCTTTAGCACTCTTGTGTAATTTTCTGTGTACAAGTCATTTATATCCTTAGTTAAGTTTATTCAAACACATGATTATTTTATTTGCTATTGTAAATGGAGTTCTTTTCTTGATTTTGTTCTCAGTTTGTTCATTATAAGAATACAAAAATGCTACTGACTTTTGCATGGTGATCTTATATCATGCCAGTTCACTGAACTAATGAATCAGCTCTAGAAGCTTTCTTGTCGATTTTTGGGGATGTTCTGCATATAGGATCATGTCATCTGCAAATAGTGAAATTTTTACTTCTTCCTTATCAATTTGAATGTCTTTTATTTGTTTAACTGTGTAAGTACATGAACAGGTCCTGCTAACACATTGTGAAATGAGAAGGGTGACAATGGGCATCCTTGTCTTTTCCAGATCTTAGAGGTAAAGCCTTTAAAATTTCACAACTTAGTATAATATCAGCTGTGGGTTTTTATGTATACCCTTTATCATGTTGAGGAAGTTTCCTTCCATTCATATATGTAAAGTGTTTATCAATAATCAATATTGTTCCATGTCAAATGCTTTTTCTGCATCAATAGTGATAAACATGATTTTTTTTTCAATCTGTCATTGTGGTGTATTACATTGATTGATTTTCTTATGTTGAACCATCCTTGCATAGCAGGGATAAAACCCACTTGATCATAGTGTATAATTCATTTGGTGTGTTGTTAAATACAATTAGCAAGTATTTTGTTGAGAATTTTATCATCTAGGGCCATTAGTGATATTGTGTTGTAGTTTTCTTTTCCTATGGTATCTTTATGTTGCTGGGGTATAAGGTGATGTTGGCATCACAGAATGAGTTAGGCAATGTTTCCTCCACTTCTATTTTTGGAGGAGTTTAAGCAAGATTGGTGTTAGTTCTTTCCAGAATGATTGCTAGAATTCATGCATGAAGCCAGTTGGTCCTTGGCTTTTCTTATTTGGGAGGTTTTGATAATTAATTTACTCTCCCTACTTCTGACTGGTCTGTTGACTTCTTCTATTTCTTCTTTTGTCAATGTTGGTAGCTTGTGTGTTTCTAGAAATTTGTCCATTTCATCTAAGTTATCAGTATTGTTGATATACAATTTTTCAAAATATCCTCTTATGATAATCTTTATTTCTTTGATATCAATGTTGATATCCCCTCTCTCAATTTTAATTTTATTTCCTTGCATCTTCTCTCTTTTTTCCTTTCTTAGTCCAGATAAGTGTTTCTCAATTTTATCAATCTTCCCAGAGAACCAGCTTGTGGTTTTAATAATTTTCCTCATGTTATTTTATTCTCAATTTCACTTAGTACTGCTCTAATCAATATTATTTTCTTCTTTCTGCTTGCTTTTGGATTTGTCTCTTGTTCTTTTTCTAGTTCCTCCATATGTGCAGTTGGGTCTTTCATGTTAGCTCTTTTATTCTTTTTTAAATATAAACATTTTTGGCTATAAATTTTCATCTCAGCACTGCTTTAGCTGCATCACATAGGTTTTGATTGTATTTTCATTTACATTCAATTCAAGGTAGTTATTGATTTCTTTTGCAATTTCTCGTTGACCCATTCATTGTTTAAGTGTGTGTTGTTTAACTTACATATCTATGTGCCTATTCTGGTTTCTGTCACTTATTTATGTCCAGCTTCAATCCATTGTAGTCAGATAAATTATTTTGTGCAATTTTCCTCATTATAAATTAATTGAGATGTGTTCTTTAACCCAGTATGTGGTCTCTCCTGAATGTTACATATGCTCTCTAGAAGAATTATATCTTGCAGTATTTAGGGTGTAATGTTCTGTGTATGTCTTTTAGGTGTAGTTGCTCTAACATATTGCTCAAAGTCTCTGTTTCTTTATTAACCCTCAATTGAGGTATTCTATCTATCAGTGATAATGGTGTATTAAAATCTCTCAATATAATTTTAGAACCATCTATTTCTCCTCTTCAGTTTTTATTGTTTACCTCATGTATTTTGAGGCAAGCATGAATATTTATAATGGTTCTTTCTTATTGATAGATTACTTTTATTAATATTAATTATTAGTATTTGTAATAATAATTTATTAACATATAGTGTCTGTCTATAACGCTGATGATAGTTTTTTATTTAAAGTCTATTTTGTCTGATATTAGTGTACTTACTCCCACCCTTTTTTGGTTATTGTTTGCATGTAGAATCATTTTCCAACCATTCACTTGCAACCTCCTTGTGTCCCTGGATCTAAGGTGAGATTCTTGTAGACAGGATATAGATAGGTTTTATTTCCTTTTATATGCTGCCAATCTGTGTCTATTGATTGGAAAGTTTCATCCATTTACATTCAATGATATTATTGTCAGGGCATTGCTTACATTAGCTATTTTTATTTAAGTTTGTATATGTCATATTTTGTTTTTATTTCTCTTTTTATCCTTTTCATTATTCTTACTAATAATCTTCATTCCTACTCTCTCCTCCAACTCTCTCACTCTTGATTTTTTTCCCTTTCAACCTACAGCACTCCCTTTAGTATTTCTTGAAGGGCACGTTTTTTGTTGACAAACTCTCCCAATTTATGTTTATCTGTGACTATTTTGAACTCTCCCTCTATTTTGATTGTCAGCTTTGCTGGATTCAGAATTCTTGGCTGGCAGTTTTTTCTTGCAGCATCTTAACTATGTCATTTCACTGCTTTCTTGCCTCCATGGTTTCAGATTAGAAATCAGTGCTTAATCTAATTGAGCTTCCCTTATATATGATGTATCTCTTTTCTCTTGCTACTTTCAGAATTCTCTCTTTGCCTTGAGCATTTTGCAATTTGATAAGTATATTTCTCAGGGTAAGTCTCTTAGGAGTTAAATTTTTGGAGTGGGCTGTGCTTCCTAGCCATGTACATCCATGTCCCTCAAAATAGTTGGGAAATTTTCAGTTATTATTTCCTCCAACATACCTTCTGCCTCCTTTTCCTTCTCTTCTCCCTCTGAGATGCCTATAATACATATGTTTGTGCTTTACATCTTGTCTTTCAATTACCTGAAACCCTGCTGAATTTTTGCCATCTTTTTTATCTATCTGTCCTACTATCTATACAATTTCAGTTGTTCCATCTTCAACATCACTAACTCTTTCCTCTGCTTGTTTAAATCTGCTGTCATGTGCTTCCAGCATATTTTTAATATTTTGCATTGTGCCTTTCATCACCATCAGATATGTTATCTTTTTAAGCAGGTTTAAAATGTATTCTGTATGTTCCCCCAGTGTCTTCTTAATATTCTTTACCTCTTCCTTCATTTCATTAAGTTGATTCATGATATATTTTTGGATATCCTTGATAATTTGTTCTGGGTTCTGCATTTCCTCCTGCTTTTTAATTTTTTCATTACATTGTGTCTTTTTTTCCTGTTTCTTATTATGGCTTGCAGGTTTTTTTTGCTGGTGTCTAAGTATCTGTTTATCTTCATGGGCTTATTCAGTTGGTTAGCTACTATTTCTACTTAAGGATATTTTTAATTGTGTTTTTTTTAAGATTCCTCTTTCACGCTTGATACCACCTAATATATTTTCTCATAATTGTCTGTGTTCCCCCTCAAAAATTTTAAGCCCATAAAAAAAGAAAAGAAAGAAGAGGCAAAGATTTAAAAAAGGATAGAAAAGTAACCATAAAAGTACGAGGAAAAATATGTAATAAGAGTGAGAAGTCATTTTTTTAAAAAAAAGGAATATGATTAATAATGGTAGAATGAAAAATGAAACCGGAAAAATAGGATAAAATAAAAGTCTTGAAAGATGAGAAGAGGAGAAAGAAAATGAAGACCAAACAAGAGAATATAGAAGGAAAAAAGAACACTGGACAAAGGAAAAAAGAAAGAAAGAAAGAAAGAAAGAAAATATGGGGAAATAAGAGAAAAGAAGGAAAATGAAAAAAGGAAACAAAGAAAAACACAGGCCTCTCTCTCAGGCTACTTGTAGCCATCAAGCTGCCTGTTCTCACCCTGTAATCCATCCTCCACAGGTAAGTTACCAGATTTATAGAAAAAAACAGAATAAAGAATACAAAATATAAAATAACAATTAAAAAAAACTTAAAAAAAACTCAATCTATGTTCTTAGTCCCAATGCTGCTTGTCTCTCAACTTCCTCTCCCCCAGGGAGCCATCTGGGTACCTGACAACCTGCTGGATTGCTCTCTGCATCCCTCTCTTCTGGGATGGTTGGGCCCTCAAAAGCTCCTGGGTTACCTCTCCCAGTCTACCCCCACCCATCCTACAGTTTGGTTAGGCTTCTAATGAAGTGTCCATTGTCTTTTTTCCTGCCTTCTTTTTCCTTATGCCAGTTGAACCCTGACAGATTTCCTGCTGTCTCTCCTGGCTTTCCTTTCTCCAGGGCTGTTAAGTTCCTGTCAGCTTATCCCCTCATTGTGCCCTCCCATCTTCTGGGAGCTGCTTCAGTACCAAGCTGGCTTCTTTACTTTCTTTTCTGGTTTGCTCATCCTATTGTCCCTCCCACCTATGACCCTCTACACCTGAGCTGGTTGGATCCTGGTCCCACACCTTTTTGTCCCACAGCTCCCCTACCTCAAGAGAGTGCTGTGTACTGGGACACACCTCTCTCTTAGAGCCACCTGAATGCTGGTCTTCCAGCCAAGTGACTCCCTTGGCTTCCTTCTCCCTCTGGCTGGCTTTGTGCTACCTCCTACATCTTTCCTTTCCCCAGCCAACTGGATCTCTCTTCTCTAGGAGCCCTCTCCATTTGCCACCAAAGTCCAACAGCTTCCTTTTACCAGGTAAACCTGCCTGCTTTCTCAGTTTTTGGAGGAGTATTTCAGCATGCTTCTTTACTCTACTCTCTTGGATCTCAGATTATGGTATTGAGGCTAAAAGAATGTCTAAATCAAGGCATTATAAAGGTGATGCTTACTTCCCAAAGACTGTGATGTTCTGGGGCTGGCTGCCAACAACCCTTGGCTCCCCAATCTTTGGCAAGGCTCATAGAAGCATCGCCAGGTCTTACCCTTCATTTCCCTGTTCAGCATCTTAACTCCAGTGACTTTCTCATTCTCTGTCTGTATTTCATATTCCTATAAAATACTCCAGTGATAGAATTAAGAACCATCCTAATTGAGGTGAGACACACCTTAATTGAAGTAACCTCATCAAAAGGATTACCATGGGATTGTATCCACAAGTGTGGATTTAATTTAAGAACATGTATTTCTGGGGTACATGCATATTCATACTACCAAACTCCATTCTCTGGACCCCAAAGAGACATGCTAATTCTACATGCCAAATACATTCCTTCCACCCAATATTCCAAAAGCCTTAAATAATTTAAAAAATAATGATTTGTACAAAGTCTTATCAAAATTGGTTATCAGCATGGTAGGTCCTAGAGCAGAATTCCCTTCCATCTGTGGAACTGTGAAACCAAGAGAACAAATTATTAACTTCTCATACACAGGGGAAGGATAAGCATAAAATAAACATTCCCATTCCAATAGGGAGAATTTGGAAGGAAAACAGAGGTCATAGGTCCCAACAATTCCACAAACCAGCAAGGCATACTCCATTTGATTTTAAGGTCTGAGTATTATCTATGGAATAATGTTTTCTCCTATGGGCCTAATGAAGCAACAGCCCCACCCCTTCACAGTATTGCCCAGTGACCATGTTATCCTTCAACATTGAGAAAGTGCCACCATTTCCAAGCACCCTTATGGTGGCCAAGTTCTCTACAAATGTCAGGGCACAGACTTCACCCTCTCAGAGCACTGGGTTGGCACTGAGACACTTTGCAATCCTTGGGAAACAGGCTCCACCCCCTATGGGCACTGGGGTGGCAGAACTCTTACTGAACCATGGGGTGGATGGCCCACCCTCTATGGGCACCAGGACAGAACCACTCTTTCCATACACATGGGTGGGCAATCTCTCTTGGTCAGATAAGATATCTTGGGTCCAGACCACAGATACCATATTTATGACCTTGTAGTGGTATTTCATTCTAGTTGTCCATTCTATATTCCTTTCAGTCCAGGCTGGCAGAGGTACAATTAATACAAATTATTCAAAAAAACTTGTTGGTTGTGTATAATTTTGCACAAAGGTCCAAGCCACCAGAAAATAGAACTTTTCACAGATTCTGGATAATTGCTCCTCCAATCCTGACTTTCATGGAACTTGCTGGCTGGTTGTATGGTCACTTAACCCTCATATGGAGTACTATTTACTGGGAATTTGCTTTCCATTCATTCAGAATTTTCCAAACCATCAATTCCTGTTTTTTTTTATGCCCAGCAGTTCACTTAACAATTTATTTTCCTCTTGCATTTTATTACAGGTCTCAAGGAGAAACCAGGCTGCATTTTCCACATTTGGCTTAGAGTCCTCATCTAAGTATCTAAGTTATCACTTCCAAGTTCTTCCAAAGTACATCAGAATTGAATGTCTCCAATTTCTCTGCCATTTTAAAGCAAGGATTGCCCTTTTTCTAGTTTTCATTTCCTTCTAAAGACTCATCAGAAGTATATTTAACATCCATATGTTTCTACTAAGAGAATCTTCAGATAATTCTAGGTCTTTTCTATCAAGCACCTCAAAAATATTTGCATATTTATGAGATTTAGTAAGTGTCTTGCAATTTTCTGAGGTTTTCTATGTGTAAGATCATGTCGTGTGCAAATCAAGATAGTTTAACTCTTCCCTTACAATTCAAAGACCTGTTATTTTCTTGCCTCATTACACTGGTTAGATCTTCCAATATGAAGTTGAATAGCAGTGGTGAAAGCAGTCATCTTTGAATTGTTTCTGATTTGAATTTGCAAAAAATCTTTCAGTTTTTCAATTGTGATTATTATGCTAGATTTAGGATGTTCATTTACAGTATTTTTCATGTTGAAGACACTTTCAGTGTCTATCAAGAAAGTGTGCTGGAATTGTCAAATGCTTCTTCTTTGTCAATTGAGATGATGATGTGGGATTTTTCCATCATTCTATTAATATATTTAATTATATTGTCTGTCTTTTTTAGGTTGAACCACCCTTATTTTATTATTTTAATGTACTCTTAGATGATGTGTGATAGTAATACCTCACACTACTCTATAATTTTATTCACTCTCTTTTGAAGCCACTGCTCTGATGGGAACTCTTATATATACATATATATTACATTAGTAGTTTCTAGACCTTCCAGTCGAATTTCTATTGGTGGAGACCTTGCCACCTGTTCTTGAAATTACATAATTATTTTCAACTTGCCTCTGAAGAACAATATAGGGTCAGTTATTCCAGAAGTCTTTCACCCCTACATATATGTAGCTCCTTGGATATAGAAGAGCATCTATTTCTACAGATCTCGGCCAAAATGGACAGCCAACTATGATCATCACATTTAAGTCAGTACTGTCTTCAAAGATGCTTTCCATTACATTCTGGGCTTTCTTGGAAATGGAGGTAATATCACCATAAGTAATAAAATAGATCACATCTTCCCATTATTCTTAGTATTTTTTTTTAAGCTCTTATGCAACATTCACTGTGGCCAGTCTGGCATTCATATCTCACCTAGTCTTTGTCTTATGATAGATAATTTCATCTGTCATTTTGGGCAGATCAAAATGAAGTTGTTAAGTTAAACATTCATTAGATGTTGCTACAAAAGTGGTTTATCTCTACAATCAAATGACTGCAAGCAAATGGCATCAGCCTGGATGGTGTGTGTGTACTTTATCCAAGCAACTGGATGACAAGTGTAAATAGTAAGCTTCTCCAGAGAAGATGAAAAATTTCCTAAAAAACAATGTTAAAGCTTGTTTGAATTTCAATTGTGCCAGCAAGTCCTATGGATGTCAGATTGCCTGCCACCATAATTGCCTATGTTAATTCCTTAAAAATGTCTATAAGCATATATATATATAATTGTTTCCATTTCTCTCCTAAATCCTGAATACTATGAATTTTGGTACATTGAGTAGTTGCAGGAGAACAGAATCATAAAGTTGACTTTTCTGAAATGGTTTTGGAGATTCTGGAATTGATTCTCTAATCTAATTTATTTTAAAATCACTAATGAAACTTGTATTGATAAATAGGCACTGAGACTGATGCAATAGTTTGTCAATGGAGATGCAAAAACACATACTCACACAAACAAATGAAAACCTGCTTGATACTCTTAATCAAATACTTACAAAAGCAAGGTCCTGATGACCATGTAGTAAATACCTTGGAACATTTTTTGAAGTAAATATTATAATGAAATAGATGGTTCTTCGTAATTGTGATGGAGAATGTTAGGTATGGAAAGAAAAAGTTCAGGGTTTCAATTTCCAAATGCAAATCTGCATAAAATACATGAAAGACTCTACATTGCTGTGGAATGAAACACTATATCTTGTAGCCACAGAGCTCATATATCTGAAAAACAACTTAGAGCCTCATATAGTAGTGGCTGGTGGCTCAATTGCAGGAAAATGAAACTCAAACTTGCAGGTATCTACTGATCAATAGAGGGCATTGGTAGAAAAGTAATGGCATCCTGAAAGTTTGAATGGAGACCTATGGTAGATCCGGACAAAGCTGAAGCTTAGAACCCTGAAATTCTGCTTGGACTTCTTGCGCTGCACATTGATTCTACCACTCCTGCCTGAGGAGGTTAACCCTGCTTAGCCCTGAAGAAACTGTAATAGGTTCCCTTGAGGGAGATACCTGGGTAGACTTGATTCTTTTCAAGAACTATCGCACACCACACATTTTGTTCATAGACCTATAACTTTATTTAAATCCAAACTGGTTCCAGTGGCATACAAACTATAAGCCATAATAAAGTGTGTTACAATTCTTATGAACTGCATGGCATTTCCAAGTTTGCAGGCAGAAATGTGGGAAATGTGTGATGGAGAATGAATATTAAGGATGGGAGATAATAGTAAAAGGGACATGAAGTCAGCCAGGACTAATTTATAGATAGAATGTGATGCTACCACATCCACTAGAATTTCTTAAATGAACAAAGTTGACAATACACAGAATTGTTAACAAAGTGGAGCAACTAGAATTTTCCAAAATTCTTGATATGGATATAAAATTACAAATGTGTTTAAAATACAAAATATTGAAAATGTAATCATGACTTTAAAAAGAGAAGTAAAAATATATGACACAAATAGGAGGCTAATAGTAGCTTTGCTCTTAAGAACTCCAAACAGAAAATATCTTTAGAAGTCTATCAACAAAACTATGTATAAACAAACTATGATATATTCATTCAATGATATATTCCAAGGAATAAAGGAAATATATGGAGGAGACATACATATATAATATATATGATATGTAAACACTTTTAGATATTAAGTTTGTGTTTCTAGCTTCTTTACATATAGATAGATTGATAGATATAAAGATATATATATATATATATGTGTGTGTGTGTGTATATATATATATATATATATATATATATATATAGAGAGAGAGAGAGAGAGAGAGAGAGAGAAAGCTCTCAGATAGTGAAACACACAAAATGCCCATTTATATTAAATTCCAGAATAGATGGAGCTAAAGTATCATGTTAAAAATTATAACGGTGTTAATATATGTGGTTGGAAATTTTAAGGGATAAGAGCATAATAGTCCTGTATGCACTTACAGAAATGTAGAAAGTGGGTGAGTTACATGAGTGTTTGTATTTGTCAAACCGGGTTAAAGGTATGATTCAAATATGATAATTTTACTACATATATATTATACCTCAGTACTAAACAAATGATCAGGAATTAATCCTCAAAATTTTGTGATATCTTCAGTTTGTTCTTGAAACAGATATTTAATTTATTGCATAGAAATATCTGTCTATTTCAGAGATGATTAACAATATACATTTATTGGAGGAATGACATCTTAGCAAATGAATCAGAAAAATGGAGTTTGCTCCACATTTCAATATAAAGTAGAAAAAATTTGAGCTACAAATATCAACTTCAGTATGTAGAAGTTGATACCATTAAACTAGAGCTTCAAGCAATATAATTTATGATAACCTTTAAACTTGGGAAAAATCAAACTAGTATGTTATGATTAAAGGCACCAAAATGACCCAAACATTTTTTCAAGGCTCCCATCACATCACTGTTCCTTAGACTGTAGATGAGGGGGTTCAGTGCAGGTGTGAAGATAGTATACAAAGCTGACACAATTTTGTCATGGTTAGCTGACCTGTAGGATTTGGGTCTTATGTAAATAAAAATGGCAGCTCCTTAAAATAGACCTACCACAGTCAAATGTGATGAGCAGGTAGCAAAACCTTACTTGTGGGCTTCTGTGGATCACATGTGGAGAAGAGAATTTAGGAGGAGTCTATAAGATGTCAGGATAAGGAAGAAGGGGACCAGGATCATTAATACACAGCAGATATACATGCCATACTCAAAGACAGATGTTTCAGCAAAAGCCAAGCACAACACCGTGGGAGACTCATAGAAAAAAATGGTCAATCTCATGTGATTTGCAAAATGGGAAGTTTAAGGTAGTGACAGCCTGCACGATTCCATCAGGTGCTCCCAAAAACAAAGATCCCAAAGTCATTCTCAGTCATAACTGCCAGCTCATGAGGACGGGATATCGCAATGGGTAACAGACAGCCACATAGCAGTCATAGGACATGGCTGCCAAAAGAAAGCACTCTCCACCACCCAGAGTGAGCAAGAAGAAGATCTGTAATCCACAGCCAGCAGAGGAGATGAATTTCTTGCCAGTTAAGTAGTCTGCAGCCATTTGGGGCACAACGGCAAAAATTAGCAACATGTCCATGAGGGAAAGTTGGCTCAGTATAATGTACATGGGTGTGTGAAGCCGGTGGTCCTGGTGATTCAGGAGGATCATGAGAACATTGACCAGCAGAGAGATGAAGACAATTGTCAGCATCATTGCAAAAAGGAATGCATGGGCTCCTGTGTGATTAAAGTGTCCTAGAAGAATGAAATCTGAGGTATAGTTTCTATTTTGCATGATTTCTATATATGGCAAAATTGTCCT
>JAQZBX010100659.1:0-11353 GCA_029593785.1 Cabassous unicinctus | reverse complement strand
CCGCACGAGCCGGCCTTCCCTCACAAGGAGGCGCCGGGAAACGAACCCGGGGCCTCTCATATGGTAAACGGGTGCTCTATCCATTGCGCCACACCCGCTTCCTGCCGTGAGGTTGCTGCATCAGCCCACCGCACCGCTCAGGTCGGCGTGCCCTCACAAGGAGGCCTCGGGACGCGAACCCGGGCCTTCCATATGGTAAACGGGGGCACTATCCACTGAGCCACACCCGCTTCCCAAGATTGTATTTTTTGGCATTTTATTCTACCTTCTTTAGTCTTAAGGAAACTGAATGTACCAAATAGAAGGAGCATATTATACTGTCACTTTAAGAATATATGATAATAGCTTCTCAGTGGATGGGTAGACATCTCATAGTAAAATAACTGTAAATCTGAGGGAGAGATGTATTTGATAATCCAATGTCTACATACTTCTAGTTTCCTCTAGTTCAAAATAGCTGAAATTTAAGGCCTGGAGCACACTGTAATTGCTAGCAATGTTCCCCTAGCTACTTTTTTCCATTAAAATATGATTATGCGATGCTAAGAGGATTTGTTGACAAGAGGGATAATTTTTATTGTACGAGTCTGTTTTCAAGTGAAAAAGAGAGAATCAACGGAAAATAACAGTTGGATCATTTTATGGACGATTAGAGAGATTACTACTGGGACTTGCTCCCATTATCTCAGAGCTAAGACTTAACTATACTTTTCATATCACCAAGTGACAGAGTGAACAATGAGAAAATATGAATGTTCCATCAGGCAGGGCATATGTAGGAGAAAAAATATTCATGAAATAATTGATGGAACTTAAGGTTTGTCTACGCTTGTGTGAAATATAGGGGCACATTGTAGAAAAGATCATTTTAATTAGGAAAAGAGGATCTGGACTCAAACCTTGCTTCTGCCATTTATTTAGAAATAGAAACCTAAGTCAGTCATTTAAGCATATTGAGCCTCAGTTTGCACAAATATAAAATAACATGGAAGTAGTAAATGCAACAATTTTTTGAAAGGTTTGAGCAGGATTAGTGTTAAGTCTTCTTGGAATGTTTGGTAGATTTCACCTGTGAAGCCATCTGATCCTGGGCTCTTCTTTGTTGGGAGGTTTTTAATGACTGATTCTCTCTCTTGTAATTGGTCTGTTGAGGTCTTCTATTTCTTCTAGAGTCATTGTAAGGTTGTTCCTGTGTTTCTAGGGATTTGTTCATTTCATCCAAGTTTTCTAATTTGTTGGCATACAGTTCAAACAATCCTTTTATAATCCTTTTTATTTCTTTGGGGTCAGTAGTAATGTCCCTCCTCGCATTTCTGATTTTATTTATTTGCAACTTCTCTCTTTGTTCTTTGCTCTAACTTCTAAATCTCTAGTCAATATCTTGAATATTTTTGATGAT
The DNA here is from genome assembly GCA_029593785.1 of Cabassous unicinctus. Lineage (NCBI taxonomy): Eukaryota > Metazoa > Chordata > Mammalia > Cingulata > Chlamyphoridae > Cabassous > Cabassous unicinctus. The sequence goes on along the minus strand of JAQZBX010100659.1, from coordinate 9,954 downwards.
CTATTACCAGAAACTAATAATATTTTTTACGTCAACATTCTTATATCAGTTTGCTGACAGATTTTGAGATCTTTCAATTTTTTAATAGAAAATTATTCAAACTCTCCTCCTACCATGTAAATAAGAGCAAAATTACTTTAATTAAACTTTTTAAAAGGAACCCCATCCAAATTTACTTGGAAAATAGGATAATCCATTTTGTTGGAAATTTGGAATAACATTATATTTTATACAAAATAATGAATTAGAATAAAATTGACTTAATGCTAACATCTGAATGAGAAGTATTTAAAATATTATTTAGAGAATACTTAGCTATCTTATGTCAAGATCTTTTAAAAATAGTTTACATTTGTTTAAAATGTTGCAATTGATGAAACACTTCTACATATACATTATATCTCATTTCCTCATAATAATTATTCTGTAAGTTTATGCATTTTAAAAAATTTGGAAAAATAAGGGGAACTGCTGACAGAGTCACAGGCCATTTTAGAATTATAATATAAATTCTAGTCTTAAAGTCCAGTGCATTTTTCATCCCATGACAGTGCATCTCCATTTTGAACATTAGTCATAAAATCATTGGCATCATGTGGAGAGTGGGATGCACTGATCCTATGTAATAAACTTATGCTGTTACTTTCAGAATAATTAATAGTTTCTGGATCACAAGCTCTAAAAGGCAGGATAATATTTATCATCTGTAACTTTGAAAGTAACTTTTTAGTAGTCATTCAAACATTTTTTGTGTGCTTTCTACTTATTTACTATTTCAAGCTACTAGCCATTAAGTAGGGTTATTTAAAATTAAGTAGATTATTTGAATTTAAGTATTTTATTTGAAACACTTAATATTTTTATGTCCACATTGCTATTGTTTACCAAGGGACACTGCATTCTTTTTAGAAAGTCTTCATCTATTGATGACATTTTCCTATAGGTTCTGAGGGAGTGAATATTCATAGATTAAGTGATCTAGACTATATCCTCAGAATTCTATTGCTGTAAGTTTCTTTGATTTAATGGCTAAAAATTCAAAATTCAAAGCATTCCTTTTTAGACCATGATATTCATACCACAACCAAAAACAAAAACACATAAAATATGGACACACTTGTGTTAATTGTTTTCCCTTTTGAAGACATTTTGTTTTTGTAAAACAAAACTAACCTAGAAAAAAGTCCACGTGGTAAGAAAAAATTAATAAAATTTTGAAAAAAATGGTGTAAATGTTGGAAATCCATTTTTTTCTTAAAAAACAATTATAAATATATGGAAAAATGGTTACGTATTGGTCATTGAAATATATTTATTGTGAAAAATGTCCAAGTATAAGAGAATACTTGCACATTATCCATATTTTGAATATTATCCAATTCTTAAAAATGTTTTCAAACATTTTTATAACAAAAAAATGTTCACAATATGTTATGTCAAGAAAACATACATGGGAAGCGGGTGTGGCTCAATCGATAGAGCTCCCGTTTACCATATGGGAGGCCCCAGGTTCGCTTCCCGGGGCCTCCTTGTGAGGGCAGGCCGGCCCACGCGGCGCGGTGGGCTGATGCAGCAAGACCTCACAGCAAATGGACACAGCAAATACAAGCAGCAAGGGGGGGGATAAATAAATAAATAAATAAATAAATAAATAAATAAATAAAAAAGAAAACATACAGAACTATACATACAGCTTAAATTAAAATCATGGTTTACAGAAATACACATATATACATGTGTGCCCACACACATTTTATTTGTAAAAGATTGAAATTCTATCAACCAAAATGTTAATATCTTCAAATGGTGGAGTGGAAGTTGGGTCATTTTATTTTATTATATATACTTTTACATGTTTTTCAAAATATTTATATTGAAAATGCCTTCAAATATAAAGTGGAAAAAATGAAAAATGTTTAATTTGATTAATTCAAACTTCAGATCAACTATCAGGTGTTATACAAATACACATAAGGGGAAAAGTATTAGTTGATGAGGCAGAAGAGACAGACACAGACAGAATTACAAACCTATTTCTTTTTAAATTTGTGTTGAACCCTACTTAATTAATTTAAAAAAATTCAAAAGGCAACCTTTTCTAGTGAATTGTTAATATCTGATGTACTGCACACCATTATTCCTACTATCGCAGAAATAAATGAGCATACAGACACACCTATAATATTACCTAGGTGCAGTCATGTTTATATTTAACACGTTGACCTTCTTGCTGTGCAAGGAAAGATTAAAAACAAGAGTTGTTTTTTGAGTCCTGAATGAGTCTGTAGTTGATTAATTCATGGAATATGACCTTTAGTTACCATGCCTTTAAGATGAGGTGTCAAACAAGTGCTAACAGCAGTTTATCTCCCAAAGACAGTACCAGTATTTCAGGATAGAGAGGGGAAAAAAAGCTTGATTGCTGAGTTAAGCATTTCCTTGCAATTTTTGAGTTTATTCTATGTAACTCTACTCAGTAATTCTTTAGGGATTTTGACTGCAGCACTCTTAATTTGCATACCATGTATGAAAAGTGTGAACATGAATTCTATCATAATACTGTTGAACTTGTAATTTTATATGGTAGTGTATTCTTAATTTCCTTTTTTTAAAGGAGGTACTGGGGATCGAACCTGGGACCTCATACAGGGGAAGCAGGCACTCAACCACTTGAGCTACATCCACTCCCCTCAATATACTTTTTTAAAAATAATTTTTATTTTTTATTTTTAAAGGAACTTTAGATTGCATAAATGTTACATCATAAATATAGGGGTTTCCCATATATCCCACCCCTCCCCCTCCCACACTTCCTGCCATTAACATCTTTCATTAGTATGGTACATTTGTTACAATTGATGAACACATATTGAAGCACTGCTACTAACCATGATCTATAGTTTACATTATGTTTTACACATTGCTCAGCAGAATTTTACAGGTTTTGACAAAATATGAAATGGCTGGTATCCCTCATTGTAATATCATACAGAATGATTCCAGTGTCTCAAAAATACTCGATGTTACGTCTATTGTTCCCTCTCCCTCAACTCAGAACCTCTGGTGACCACCGTCTTTATATCAATATTACAAGTTCTTCCATTGCTAGAATAATAATATGTCTACTTTAGTCCATAGTTGCATTGCCCCTTGTGTTTGTTCGTTCCTCTATCTTGAGGATTTGGAAATGGTGATGCCCAATCTGCTTCCAATTGAGAGTGGGGTTAGATCCCATGGGGAAGATGAATGGAACTGGCTTGCAGGTGAAGATACTCTATTTCTTGGGTTGGGTGTTGTCCATCATCGTCCTTTTGTTAGTTGTCCTGGGTGAGTCTGATGAACTGGAGAGTAGGTATTAGCTGCAAGTCTGCTGAGATTCAGGGCTCACCTGGCATATGAACAGTTGGAAGATTTAAGTCTCTGGGACATATTTAACAAGTATAGTGCTAATTATAGATTCAAATAAATGGGATAGCAGAACCATGTGTAGGAAAATTATAAATAGAGTCTAACTGATACATTGGGGGAGATGGGTTATAAATATCTTTCAAAAAGATATATGCTCTCAAATCCTAAATCCTGACACCATTATCTTTTTTTTTCTCATATGGGAAACCAGTGCTCAACCACTGAGCTACACCAGCTCCCGCCATTATCTTTTTTTCTTCTTCTTCTTTTTTTAGGTACCTGGGACTAGAGATTGATCCTGGGACCTCGTATGTGGGAAGCTGGTGCTCAACCACTGAGCCCCATCAGCTTCCCTGAGTTGGTTTTATTGTTTGTTTTGCCTGTTGTTTGTTTTTGTTTTTTCAGGAGGCACCAGGAACTGAACCCAGGGCCTCCCATGTAGCAGGTGGGTGCTCAACTGCTTGACCACATCCTCTCCCTCACCATTATCTTTTGAATTCAGTCAGGTAGCTCCCTTCTGAGGGACTGTCCCTTATCCCTATTGTGGACTTTTGGTTGAGGGGTCTAGCATTCTGTTCTTTCAACCTGTTCTTATATATTTATATATGTGAATATTATAGAAGCTTTGAATCCTATACATGTAAAGCCAATGTTCAAATAAAATGTATTTCTTGATGAGTGGGCAAAAAAATGAGAAATTTCACCATAGGGTGAAATTCCAGACCACAAGTGACTGATTATCTCCAGAATTCTGAATTTGAAAAGATAGTTATTAGCATAATGTTGTACATAAAGAATGTGGTGTATGTCACTGTAAAACTTACAACAGAATATGGGGGCTACTTTTTTTCTGTAATAATAAAGCTTCTTTATTTTTAGAGACATTTTAGATTTATAGAAAAATTACACTGAAAGTATAGGGAATTCCCATATAATCCCCTCCCCACACCGACACAGTTTCCCTGTTATTAACATCTTATACTAGTGTGTTACATTTGTTGCAATTGATGAGCCAATATTGAAGCATTGCTACTAACCATCTATACTTTACATAATGGTTTACGTTTTGTGCTGTACAGTTTTATAGGCATTGATAAATGTGTAATGTCATGTGTCTGTCATTGCAGTATCATACTGAACAATTTCACTGCCCTAAAAATGCCCTGTATTCCAACTATTCATCCCTCCCCTTACCTTCTGAACCTCTGGCAACCACTATATTTATATATCAATATAATAAGTTCTTCCATTAACACTAGATTATAACTACAATATCAATAAATCTATTTTGGACCATGGTTATGCTCCCCTCTTTCATTCCTCAATTTTGAGGGATTTGGGATGATGTTTGCTCTGACTGCTTCAGGCTGATAGGGGACTTAGATAGTGTAGCAGTTTGGCAGTTTGATGTAATTATGAATTCCAAAAATAGATATTGTATCATGCTTGTAAACTGGTCTGCTAATCTGGGCATGATTAAGTTATGATTAGGGCATTAACTGGGCCACGTCAGTAGGGCATTGAGCCCCACCCCTTGGTGGGGCGGGAATCAGATATAAAAGGCAATGCAAAGAACAGAGCTGAAGCAGTTCTGATGTTGGAGTTTTGATGCTGGAGCCCGGGGAGGTGAGCAGACGGAGGAGCTTGGCTGTGAGGAAAGAAAGAAGGCCCCGGGATAGAGACGAGGTGTTCGCCTGTCAGTTTCACAGCTGGCCTTGTGGAGAGAAGCAAAGCCTTGAGGGCCTCATGGTCTACAGCTGACCTTGTGAAGAAAACAAAGGAGCTAAGCCCGGAGAGAAACGGAACCCCTGGAAGAGAGGAACTCAAGAAGCCTGAACCCTGGCAAACGTCAGCAGCTGCCTTGCTCCAACACATAGCAACAAACTTTGGCCTGGTAACTGTAAGCTTCTACCCCAAATATATACCCTTTATAAAGACCAACAGATTTCTGGTATTTTGCGTCAGCACCCCTTTTGGCTGACTAATACAGATATTATGGGGTAGATGGAAGGGATTGTTTTACTTGCATTTTTTGGGATGGGGGTTGTCCTTTTTTGGAATGGGGGTTGTCCATCATCATTGTTTTGTTGTTTGTCCAGGGCAAGCCCAAAGAATTGGAGAGTAGGAGTTGGCTGCAACTTTGCTGGGTTTCAGGGCTCAACTGGCATTTGAGCAATCCAAAGATGTAAGCCTCTGAGAAATGTACTTAACAGATACATTGAAAGTTATAGGTTCAAATAAAAGTAGAAGAACCATGAGTTAGGTTATATAACTATGTTATATTGGGGGAATAGATGATCATATATTCCCAAATAGTGCCCGCTGAGGGGGTGTTGATTTCATGAGTCTATGTACCTTGTCTCTGGTGTCTGGGTGTCCCTAGAGTCCTCTGGAGGAATATTGTTTGAGGCTTTATTTACTATGGCAGTTAGTGAAATCTGCCTGAGACCTGCATAAGTATTACATCCAAAATGACCTCCCGACTTACATGGAACTCTCTTATCCATAAAAACTTTTTAAAGTTAAATGTTTCCCCCTTTTCGTCAAGCTCTTTTCCCAAATGCATCACTGGTTAGCTCTTAGTAATAATCCCTTGGTGCCAGGGAGGCTCATCCCCAGGAGTCATGCCCCATGTCGGGAGGAAGGCAGTGAGTTCATTTGCAGAGTTTGGCTAGATAAAGGCCACATTTGAATTACAAGGAGGTTATCAGGAGGTAACTTATATTTAGGCTAAGCTTCATTTTTACAGGAATAAGGTTCATACGTGTAAGCATTAAGATCAAGGGCTTGGAATATTGGTCTGTTTTCTTTTGTTAGGCACTGCTTATATATTCCAGAGATTTTTGCTATTTTATTTGAGAAAATAGAAGGACTTTCCCTGGATGGAAGTTTAATATTTTGTCAGCTATTGTGTGGGCCACTATCTATCAAGAAAACCCACCTTTGACAACAAGAATATATTCATATCCCACAGAATGTTTTAGGTGCATTTTCCCCATATATCACCCCACTATCAAAACCCTGTACTAGTAACATAACTTTGTTATAGCTCCTGAAAGAACATTCATATATTTGTCTTCTTAACCATAATCCTTGGCCACCCCAGAGTTCACTGAGTTATACAGTTGCCAGCTTTATCTTCTAGCATCCTTCTAGCATCATGGATGACCCAAAACGTCCCCTTTCAACCACATTCACACTCATACTTTGGCACTGTTAATTACACTTATATAGTGGTGCCTCCATCACCTCTACCATTTCCAATTGTTGCAATCTACCTAGTTATAAATTCTGCACAGAAAGAATATTGACTCACCAATCTCTATTCCCATTCTATCTCCTTGTAACTTATCTTCTAGACTCTACCTCAATGATTCTGCTCACTAACCTTAGTTCATATTAGTGAGATCATGCAATATTTTTCTTTTTGTGCCTGGCTTATTTCACTCAACATAAGGTCCTCAATGTTCATCCATGTTGTCCCATGTGTCAATACTTCATTCCTTCTGACAGCTGAATAATATTCCATCACATCTATATGCCAAATTTTATTTATCCATTCATCTGTTGATGAACACCTGAGTTGCTTCCATCTTCTGTCATTTGTGAATAAAGCCCCTATGAACATTCATGTGTATATATCTGTTTGTGTCCCTGCTTTCAGTTCTTCTGGGTATACCTAGTAGAGAGATTGCTGGTTCATATGACAATTCAATAGTTAGCTTCCTGAGGAACCACCAAACTGTCCTCCACAGTGGCTATACCATTGAACATTCCCACCAGCAGTGAATGAGGGTTCACTTTCCTCCACATCGTCTCCAACACTTGTAGTTCTCTGTTTTTTTAAGAGCAGCCAGTCAAGTAGGTTTAAAATGGTATCTCACTGAAGTTTTATTTTGCATTTCTCATATAAGTGATGGATCTCTTTTCTCTTGCTGCTTTCAGGATTCTCTCTTTATTGTTGACATTTCATAATTTGATTAGTATGTGACTCAGAGTAGGTCTGCTATGGTTTATTCTGTTTTCAGTACACTGAGCTTCCTGGACATGTATATCCATGTTCCTCATAAGAGTAGGGAAATTTTGGGCCATTATTTCCTCAAACATTCCTTCTGCCAATTTTAGCTTCTCTTCTCCCTCTGGGACATCCATAATGTGTATGTTTGTGCATTTTGTCCTGTCATTTAAATTCCCTGAGACCCTGCTGAATTTTTTCCATTTTTCTGTCTATCCTTTCTACTATCTGTGTAACTTCAGATGTCCTATCTTCCACTTCACTAATTTGTTCCTCCGCCTGTTGAAATCTGCTGTTGTGTGATTCTAGTGCATTTTTAATTTATTCCATTAAGCCTTTCATTATAATAAGATCTGTTATTTTTTATGTAATTTTGAAATTTCTTCGATATTTTCACTCAGTGTCTTCTTAATATCCTTTATCTCTTCTCTCAGCTCATCGAATTGATTTAGAGTATTTCTTTGAATGTCTTTGATTAATTGTTCCACATTCTGGGTCTCCTCCTGCTTTTTAGTTTGTTCATTTGACTGGCCCATATATTCCTTTTTCTTAGTAGGGCTTATAAATTTTTGCTGATGTCTTTTCATCTGCTTATCCTGATGGGTTTATTCTGTTGATCAGTCTTGCTCTAATGCTGAGCATTTTATTTTTGTTTGGCCTTGTGAAAGGGTCCCTTTTGACACTTGGTTCCTTATATTCTAAATCTTTACAATTGCCCATGTTTAACTAAGAAAAAAACCAAAAGGACCAAAAAAGGAAAAAAAAAGAGGAAAAGAAAGAAAAAATATATAAAAATATAAAGAAAAAGAAAAATAGATAAAAATAATAAAAATGGAAAAAGAAAATACAAGAAAAAATGAAGAAGAAAGTAGAAAAATAAGAAAGAGAAAAGGAAGAGAAGAGGAAAAAAAAGGGAGGGCCTCTCTCCCATGTCACAGGCTTCTGGCTAGACTCCTCCCTGTAGATCACTCAGGCCTGCCAATTAGTCACCTCACAGCCCACCTCTGTAAGTACCTGGGTAAGGAAAGGGAGAAGAGAAGAGAGAGAGAGAGAGAGAGAGAGAGAGAGAGAGAAACAACCAACCTCCCTCTCAGGCCACCAGTGACTGGCTAGGCTTTTCCTCTTTGGCTGCCTATCACCCCACAGCCTGTCTCTTCATAGGTATCCGGGTGAGGAAAGGCAGAAAAAAGTAAATAAATGTGCCTCTGTTTCATGCCTCCAGTGTCTGGCTAAGTTCCACTTCACTGTCTGGACTACCCTGCTGCTGTCTGCTCTTCTGTTGCCCATATGGGCACCCCTACACTGCGCTGAATGCCCTGCAGCCCTCCTCTCACCTGGTGTCCAGCTGGGAACCTTGTCATTGGCCAGCTTGCCCCATGGCTTCTTTCTCCCCCTGTGCCTGGCTTGCCCCCTTCTGCAGCTGCTTTCTCCAAACATCCTCATGGCCCCGTGGCTTCCCCTATGTCCTACACACCTGTCTGCCTTCCCACAGCTTCTGGAGGAGGAGTGAAACCCGCTGTTCCCTACTCCTCCGCCATCTTAGATCCTCCTAGTGGTTGCATTTTAATTAGCTTTTTCTATAGTGTAAGTGACAGTTAATATATCTATAATAGTGGTTACTCATTTAAAAACCAAGCTACATAATTCTCAAACACAAATATTATTGTAATTTTTTATTTTGTGGGTCAAAATAAAATATTATTTTAAACACTATTAAAGTATGACTTTATTATTTACCATTTAATGACCTGCCCTGAAGTCACTTGTTAGCTATTTATTTAGTATGTACTTTTACTTTTCCTCTTTGGAAAAAAATTCAAGATATTTTTTAAATTTGATTAAAACAGCTCTTTGGTTCTCCTTTTTGCAAAAAACATGGACTATACATTTTTACCATCATTCATATAATGTAAAATTAGATTTTTAGAAAAATTTGTGTTTTAGAAGTTCCAACTCATTTAAAAGCTAATATAAATTCTGTATAAATTTGAGATATATTTATACTTACAAAATCTATCCTCACTTTTCTGATAGTTTTACTGTTGAAAAGAACAGGAGTGGAAGAAAATATTCAAATATTTGATGATTGTTCATTCTCTTTTTTCAGCTTGTATCCGTCTTTGATATTCTCAACCACTCCCTTCGCCAACGTTTTTATTCATTCCAAATTTAGTGTTACAGAAACAAGTCATTTGGGAGAGTTGACAGTAGACCCTCTTTCTACTTTGTAAAAGATCCTCTTTTGGACCAGTTATTTTATTTCCAATTTCCCTGGGTAAAGAAACAGTTCAGTCAACTTCCTCTTGCTTTCAGAAAGAGGTTGGAGCCTGTATCTCGTCTCTCTTAAGCACTCTGGAAGAATTTATTCATCATGGCATGATATTTTTTTGTATGACAAAAAGAAGTAACCATTCTCACTTCCCACAGATCCCTCACATGTGGTTAATGTCTTTTATTGGTTAGATCCTTTCTATTTCTCTTGGTTAATAGTCTTTACTGTGTCTGATGAAATCATCTGATTTATTCCATAG
>JAQZBX010100658.1:0-11352 GCA_029593785.1 Cabassous unicinctus | reverse complement strand
GACTTATTGATACTAGGAATTAAAAAGCATTTTTATGCTTTGATGTCTTAGAAGAAGAAGAGAATGAGAAAAGGCAAAAACTTATGCAAAATAAATAACAAGAGGCACAGAGTGACCAGGTAAAGCATTATTTCTAGATATACAAAGAGAATACAGAAATATCTGGGGCACTTAAAATTCAGGTCTGTTATTTTCTATGTTTGTGCTATCTTTTTTTTTTTTTCTTCCAAATATCTTCCCTGCCCCCTGAGATGGCTCCCTTGTCTGTCTGCTCACTGTGTCTGCTCGTTGTCTCTGCTTGTTGTGCCTGCTCGTTGTCTGCTCATCTTCTTTAGGAGGTACCAGGAACCAAACCTGGGGCCTCCCATGTGGGAGGTGGTTGCCCAAAAGCTTGAGCCACATCTGCTCCCTGCTCATTGTGTCTGTACATCCATCAGCTCATTGCATCTGCTCATCTTCTTTAGGAGATACCGGGAACCAAACCTGGGACCTCCCATGTGGGAGGTGGGCACCCAACTGCTTGAGCCACATCCATTCCCCCATATCTTTTTTTTTTCCCATCTTTTTTAAATGTAAGTGTTTAGGGCTATAAATTCCTCTCTCAGCACTGCCTTTGCTGCATTCCATAAATTTTTTTTCTTTTTTTTTTTTCCACTTTATTTTGTACATTTAATAATTGAAAATATAAACAATTAAAAACTAAAAAGTAAACACAGATGAATAAATATATACATTTCTCAATTAAATGTACTGGATACATTAAAAAATTTTTTGAACCAAACAATATGTTACACAATATATTTGATTCATAGTATCGCATTCATACAGAATTTGTCCTTTTGTGTCTGGCTTGCTTCGCTGAACATAATGTCCTCCAGGTTCATCCATGTTGTCATATGCTTTACGACTTCATTTCTTCTTACAGCTGCATAATATTCCATCGTGTGAATAGACCACAGTTTGTTTATGCATTCTTCTGTTGATGGACACCTGGGTTGTTTCCAACTTTTGGCAATGGTGAATAATGTTGCTATGAACACCAGTATGCAGATGTCTGTTCGTGTCACTGCTCTTGTTTCTTCTGGGTATATTCCTAGTGGTGGTATTGCCGGGTCATGTGGCAAGTCTATATTCAACTTCTTCAGGAACTGCCAAACAGTCCTCCACAGTGGCTGTACCATTCTGCATTCCGACCAACTACCCTCTCCAACACTTGTAGTTCTCTGTCTTTTTAATACTGGCCCCCATAAGTTTTGATACATTGTGTTCTTGTTTTCATTTATCTCAAGATATTTACTGATTTCCCTTGTAATTTCTTCTTTGACCCACTGATTAAGAGTGTGTTATTTAACTTCCATGTATTTGCTGATTTTCCAGTTCTCTGCCTGTTATTGATTTCCAGCTTCATTCCACTGTTGTCAGAGAAGATGCTTTGTATAATTTCAATCTTTTAAAATTTATTGAGACTTGTTTTGTGACTCAACATGTGGTCTATCCTGGGGAATGAATGATTCACGTACACTTGAGAAGATGTCTATCTTGTTGTTTGGGGGTGCAATGTTCTGAACATGTATATTAGGTCTTGTTCATTTATCATATTATTCAAGTTCTCTCTTTCTTTACTGATCCTCTGTCTAGAAGTTCTATCTATTGAAGAGAGTGGTGTATTGAAGTCTCCAACTATTAATGTAGAGTTTTCTATTTCTCCATTCAGTTTTGCCAGTGTTTTGGGGGCACCATGGTTAGGTACATAAATATTTATGATTGTTACTATGATTATTATTTCTTCTTGGTGGATTGACACTTATTACTTTATAGTGTTCTCCTTTGTCTCTTGTAACAGCTTTTGATTTAAAGTATATTTTGTCTGATATTAGATTAACAACCACAGCTCTTTTTTTGTTACTGTTTGCAAGGATTATCTTTTTCCATCCCATCACTTTCAACCTATTTGTGTCTTTGGGTCTAAGGTGTAAACAATTAGGTGGAGCGTGCTTTTTTATCTGTTCTGCCAATCTGTGTCTTTTCATTGGGGAGTTTAATACGTTAACATTCAGTGTTATTACTAAAAAGGCCATACTTTTGTTTTTTGGTTTTTATATGGCATATCTTTTTGTCTCTTTTTCTTTATTGCAGCCTCCTTTTCTGTATAGTTGAACTTTTGTGATGTGTCTGATTGATCCCTTTCTCATTTTGTTTCTGTATATTTTTAAAATAAATCCTTTATTTGTAGTTACCCTGGGGTTTGTATTACATAATCTATGTCTATAACCTACTATTTTGAAAAGATACCAACTTAGCTTCAACAGCACACACGTTCTCTGCTCCCATGTCACTTGTTTTTCCCTCTTTATGTTGTTTTTGCTTCACATTACCTCTTTATATTTTGATTTCAGAGTTCCAAGCAAGTGGGATTTGTCCTTTTATTAGTTGATTCTGAGGGGAGACTTTTCCAGAGGATGCTTACATCACCATGTTGATGATGTCACCTCCAGCCAATTGACTTTTTTTAAAGATCTCATTAACATTTATTTTTTATTTAGCAGAAGATTCTAAGAATCCAGTTGTTCCATTGTCTTGCTAGGTTTTTTTTTTAGGAGGTACCAGAGATCAAACCTTGGACCTTGTACATGGGAAGCAGGCGCTCAACCACTTGAGCTACATCTGCTCCCCTGGCCAACTGATTTTTCTTTTTTAAAGATTTTATTTATTTATTCTACCCCCCACCATTGTTTTTGCGCTCGCTGTCTGCTTTCTGTGTCCATTTGCTGTGTGTTCTCCTGTGTCTGCTTGTCTTCTCTTTAGGCAGCACCAGGAACCGAACCTGGGACCTTCCGGAGTGGGAAAGAGGTGCTTAATGTCTTGCGCCACCTCAGTTCCCTTGTCCGCTGCATCTCTTATTGTCTCTCCTTTGTGTCTCTTTTTGTTGCGCCACCTTGCTGTGCCAGCTCTCTACTCGGGCCAGCACTCCATGTGGGCCAGCACTCCTGTGTAGGCCAGCACTCCTGCGCAGGCCAGCACTCTGCGCGGGCCAGCTCGCCATGTGGGCCAGCTTGCCTTCACCAGGAGGCCCCGGGAATCAAACCCTGGGCCTCCTATATGGTAGACAGGAGCCCAATCACATGAGCCACATCCGCATCCCCCAATTGATTTTTGACAAGGATTCACTCAATGGGGAAAGAATAGTCACTTTAACAAATGATTCTGTGAAAACTGACATCCATATATGCAAAAGAATGAAGGTGGACCCCTAACTCACACCATATATTAAAAAATAACTCAAGGGAGCGGAGGTGGCTCAAGTGATTGGGCGCCTCCTTCCCACATGAGAGGTCCCGGGTTCAATTCCCAGTGCCTCCTAAAAAAATGAAGACGAGCAGACAGTGAGTGCAAAACAACGGGGGTGGGGGGAAAGGAAATAAGAAATAAATAAATAAAATAAATATTTTTTTTAAAATAACTCAAAATGGATCAAAGACCTAAATATGAGAAACAATAATATAAAACCTAGGAAAAAACAGAAAAACATCTTCAGGACCTTGTGTTAGGCAATGGTTTCTTAAACTTTATGCCAAAAACATGAATAACAAAAGAAAAAAATAGATAAATGGGACTTCAACAAAAAAAAATTTGTGCATCAAAGGACATTATCATGAAATTAAAAAGACAAGCTACAGAATGGGAGAAAATATCTGGAAGCCACATATCTGATAAAGGTTTAATATCCAGAATATATAAAGAACACTTACAACTCAACAACAAAAAGACAAACATCCCAATTAAAAAATGAGCAAATGGCTCTCCCAGGCGGCGATGGGGTTTCTGGACTACGCCCCAGGGCCGGGAGTTGTCGTATTCCCTCTTCTCTTTAATCCCACTCTAATCAATAAAGGTTAGTTTGTGCATGTAAAAAAAAAAAAAATTTTTAAGAATGGGCAAATGACTTGACTAGATATTTCTCCCAAGAAGATACACAAATGGCTAATAAGCACATGAAAAGAAACTCAACATCGTTATTCACTAGGGAAATGCAAATCAAAGCCACAATGAGATACCATTTTACCCCCACTAGAATGGCTACTATTTAAAAAATTGGGGAGCGGATGTAGCTCAAGTGGTTGAATACCTGCTTCCTATGTACGAGGTCCCAGGTTTGATCCCTGGTACCTCCTACAAGACAAAAATACAAACAAACAAATGAAAAAAAAACAATTCTCATTGGGGAGCGGATGTAGCTCAGTGGTTGAGCACCTGCTTCCTACATATGAGGTCCTGAGTTCAACCTCTGGTACCTCCAAAAAAAAAAACAAAAAAGGAAAATAACAAGTGTTGGAGCAGATGTAGAGAAATACAAATGCTCATTCATTGTTGGGACTGTAAAATGGTGCAGCCACTGTGGAAGACAGTTTGGTGGTTCCTCAGAAAGTTAAATATAGAATTACCATATGACCCAGCAATCCCACTTCTAGGTATATGCCCAAAAGAATTGAAAGCAGGGACTCAAACAGATATTTGCACACTGATGTTCATAACAGCATTATTCACAATTGCCAAAAGGTGGAAGCAATCCAAGTGTCCATCAGCAGATAAATGGATAAACAAAATGTGGTGTATCCCTGCAATGGAATATTATTCAGTCATAAAAAGAAATGAAGGGAGTGGATGTGGCTCAAGTGGTTGAGTGCCTGCCTCACACATGGGAGGTCCCGGGTTTGGTTCCCAGTGACTCCTAAAAAAACAAAAAACAAACAACAAGCAAAGCAAACAAAAAAAACAACTCAGGGGAGTCGATGTGGCTCGGTGGTTGAGTGCCTGCCTCCCACATATGAGGTCCTGGGTTCAATCCCTGGCCCAGTACCTCAAAAAAAAAACAAAAAAGGAACAAAGTTCTGATATATACTATAACATGGACGATTCTTGAAGACATTATGTTGAGTGAAATAAGCCAGACACAAAACTGCACTTATATGAAATGAATAGCATATGCAAATTCATATAGTCAGAAACTAGAATACAGGTTACCAGGGGTCAGGGCATGTGTAGGAACTGGGGAAACAACATACTAAATAATTAACACCAATGAATTGTATATTTGAAAGTGGTTAAAATGGGAAATTTTAGATTGTGTATCTGTTACCAGAATAAAAATCTTTAAAAACCGAAGAACTGTACAATACAAAGAGTGAACCCTAATGTAAACTCTGGATTACAATTAATAGTGTATTTATAATAATATTGTTTCATAAATTGTAACAAAGGTACTACAGTAATGCAAAATGTGAATAATAGAGAAAACTGTGTGGGGTATATGGGAACTCTGTACTTTCTGCATGGTTTTCTGTAAACTTACACCTTCTCTAATAAAAAAAAAATGAGAAAGAAGGAAGGAAGGAAAGAAGGAAGGAAGGGAGGGAGGAGACAGGGAGGGACGAAAGAAGCAAAAGTTCAGAGGGACTTACCTAAAACAATGTCTAAAAAAATTTTTATTAGCTGCAGAAACCTAGTTCAAACAAAATATAACCCAAAGTCAAGAGAACAATAAAACTTAAAGTTGTTCTGTCTGAAGCAGGACAGTGGTGGGAGAACCTCCTCATGTACACGGTCTCCTGCTATATCCCTGAGAGGCCTCTGAAAAACCACTAGATTTCTAGAGCCTAGATTCCTAGAAGAAAGAAGTCTCTCAATGTCTAGGAAATGTTTATTAATTAACAGAATAAAAAACTTTAAATAGAGCATGTTCCTTTTTTTTTGTTTTCTAAAGGAGACAGGTATGCAATAGAAAGGTACTTAATCTAGGAGTTCTTTAGCAAATTCTGTGTATCTTTCTGGACTGAAAGTACTAGTGGTGATGCTAAATGGTAGGTAGTCACTGTCACAGAAAAAACAAATTGAAATATGTGTGCTTGGATGATTTCTGTGGTGCCTAAAAGTGCAGCCTTGATGATAACTTATTATCAAGTAAGGACCAAATTAATTTCTCTGTGCCTTCAGCTTTCTTATTTCAAATTAATATAGCAGTCCTAACTTATCTCAAATATTTGCTAAAAAATAAAATATAGGGAAGCAGATGTGCCTCAAGTGATTGGGCTCCTATCTACCACATGGAAGGCCCCGGGTTTGATTCCTGGGGCCTCCTGGTGAAGGCAAGCCGGCCAGCGCAGCACGCAGAAATGACAGTCAACGTGGCGCACAGAGCTAGTGCAGCAAAATGACACAACAAAGGGAGACAAGCAGACACAGAAAAATGCACAGTGAATGGACACAGCGAGCACAAGTGGCAAGGGAGGGGAGATGATAGATAGATAGATAAATAAAAATAAATCTTAAAAAATAAAATAAAATATAAAACACTTAAATAAGAATATGCATAAAATTTGGGGTATATCTTTTTTTTTTTTAAAGCTAACATTTCAAAGTAGGAAAATCAGCCTGAAATATGACTTTTAAAATTTATGCACTATATTTTTGACCCTAAAACAAATAATGTTACCTAATTTCCTAATTCTGATGACCTGAAAAGGAAAGCAAATTAAAGGTCAGAATTTTAGGAAGAATAGATACAGCATTACTTGAATATTGCATTTCTCTAAGAAGTCCTCTAGCTTTTACTTTTCAGAGGGGCCAAAACTGTGGAAGCCATATTCAAATCTACCACAGGTCACATTGACAAAAAAACAAATCAAGAGTAATTAGAGTAATTGTTAGATAAGCTGCAAAGGCAAAAGTGCTATCATGCTGAAATTGAACTATTTTATTACAGACATTCTATGTTTTGTTTCCCTCAGAAAAAAAAAAAATGAGCAGTCATATACACCTGGAAGGTTTGCATACCTATCACATTTGTCTTTTGCCCATTTCTTTTTTTCCTCAAACTGTTCCAAGAGTCCTTTTGATTTTCCAACTGACAAAGGAAGAGGAAATATGCCTCCATTCTTTGAATCTCCTCCAAATAGCTGGGGTTTTGTCTGGTACTTTGTGAAAATACTAGGTTCACTCTATTAAATGAAAAAAAAATCATTATAACATTCACTATTTTCTGTACAATGCAGAGTCACACTTAAATACAAATCATAATGCTAAAAACGCAACATAGCAAGTAGTAAGTACTTCCATTTCATTTTTGTCTACACAAGAAAATCATATTTAAATAAAGCAACTCTTCTAATTAATATAGTTTCTGTCTTATCAGCTTGGAAATGTTTAAAATGTCAGCTAAGATGGCTTAAAACCAATTGCATAAATTTAAAGGGAAAAAAGAGAATTATTTATGCTGTCTCTGAGATGATGTATTAATTTTTTTTTTTAAGATTTTATTTATTTATTTATCCCCCCCTTGCTGCTTGTGCTCGCTGTGTCCATTTGCTTTGCATTTTTCTGTCTGCTTGTTTCCCTTTGTTGCGTCGTCTTGCTGTGTCAGCTCACCGCGCCACGCAGGCTGGTTTGCCTTCTCCAGGAGGCCCCGGGAATCGAACCTGGGGCCTCCCATATGGTAAAGGGGAGCCCTATCGATTGAGCCACATCCACTTCCCTTAATATTTTTATACTAATAAATTTAACTCAAATTGCTGCTGCTTAGTTTGATAAGTTACCTATTGATAAGTTTGACATGGACTTGACAGTGGGCACATGGTGAGCCATTTCCTGCATTTTAAGGCAATGCTAACTCAGAAAGATTCGGGGAGTACCTTTACTCCTTCAGGTTACTGGGTACCAATTTTTGTACTAGAATACTTATCTCAGTGCATACCCTACTAACTTAAAGCACTGGCCTAATCTTATTCATTAAGTCCCTATTTGATGCAGGTATGCCTGTATATAAAATTAAATCTAGGGAAGCGGGTGTGGCTCAGTCGATGGAGCTCCCGTTTACCATGTGGGAGGCCCCGCGTTCGCTTCCCGGGGCCTCCTTGTGAGGGCAGGCCGGCCCGCACGGCGTGGTGGGCTGATGCAGCAAGACCTCACAGCAAGGGGGAGATAAGCAGACACAGAAGGGGGATAAATAAATAAATAAACAAATAAATCTTTAAAAAAAAAAAATTAAATCTAGCTTTAGACAAGACAAAAAAAAATCTGACTCACAAGAAGAGGAGACAGGCTGGTCTCAAAAAATCAAGGATTCAAGAAACTCTGTCCCTCATCCTGGCCCTTAGTCATTAACTAGGGCCTCAGAATCCTCATCAGCTCTTTCTACACCAAGGCTATGTGATATAGTTTACTAAAATTCACAAAGCACCTGAAGTTTCTTAGAAAAAAAATTTCCATCTAAAATAAACTTTGTTACTTTATTCCAATTTTATCGCAGTTTTTTTTTTTCTCATTAAATTTTCACAAATAATAGGATGACTCATTTTAGAAATGTCATATAATATTTGGTGCTGGCCAGGAGTAGTCAAGGGACTGGCACTATTTTATTTTGCTTTGGTAACAGAAGAAACTGCAAATATAATATTTTTTTTCCATTTCAGACTACCAAGGCAAATGAGTAACCAATCAAGCACAAATACATTTAGGAAAGTAATCCTTAGAGAAGGATGTACAATTCTAAAATATATTCCAACAGAGAAATAAGTCTTCTTTATAGTTTATCTCCCTAATGACTGTGAAATGTGTATAGAAAAATTCGGGAACTCAGACTCACGTCTAGAGAATTCTGTTGTGACCGTTTTGGATGTCTCAAGTGGGTACCAAAGTCCAAGGGTGCTGACAGGGTCTCTGAATTTTCTGGACAGAACTGGGATCCAAAGAGGAACTGGGAATCACTGAGGCTGGAGTAGTCAGTCTGATTATTATTCCAGTTAGATGACCTAGAGGTCCTGAAATTAAGCAAGAAAAGAAAAAAAATAAAGGTGATCACATGGACAAACATCCTGAACAAATGAAATAAGAATTCACAACTATGCATTTCAGAATATTCTAGGCAGAGTGCTACCTTGTTCTGACCTCCTAGTCTCCTGCACACTGCCAGCACTAGCTACAAAGAAACATAGGAAATTTTGAATTCCAGACATTTCGATTGTAACCTAGGAACAACCAGATGGAAATTAAAACAGAAAGGACTATATATCACCATTGTTCCTTGAATAACAGTACTCTAGGCTTCTAACAACAATTTGGAGATCAAAGTTCATAAAATTTTTAGGGATTAAGAAAACATTGTCTTTTTTTCATGTTTAAAGAAAGTGTCTTTGTATTCTTTGTAGAAATACCAATAAAAGACCTTAAATGTATCTATATCTGAACATGTACAATAACCATCAAAAATTATTCACAGAACAAAAATAAATCTTTAGAACAAACCCAGGTAATGAAATGCAGATATGGATCTTACATATGGAACAATCTAAGTGATATTAGCACAAAAATATGCCCTTAAAAATAAAATAATGATTTTTGTTTTTCTAAGGTGTATTTCTTTCTTGAAATAAAAAATAAATTATTAATTGTTAAATGTACAAAATCAAATTTAAAAAAAAGAAGTAAAGAAATAAATTATGTGGAGCTATCATTGTAAAATAGTCATGTGTATTAACATACTCTTTTTATTTTTAGATTTATTTATTTTATCTACTTTTATCCATTTTAAACACCCCCTCCCCATCCCGTTTTGCTGTTTTGTGTCCATTCGCTGGTCAATTCTCTGTGTTTGTTTCCTGCCCTCTCTTCTCATCCTTCCCTGTCTTTACCGGAATTCGATCCTGCGAACCTCCGATGTGGGTGAAAGGCGTTCTGCCACCTGCACCACCTTAGTTCCTGATTTTTTGGTGCATCTCGTCTTGGCTCTCCCTTGTGTCACTCTCCTGTTATGTCATCATCTTGCTGCGTGGCTCGGAGCGGCCTGGCATGCCTGCGCACAGGGCCTGGTGGCCCACACGCCTTTTATATTTTTCTTTATTTTACTGGGAGGTCCCAGGGATCGAACCCAGGTTCCCCATATGGGAGACAGACGCCCAACCAGTAAGCCACATCCACCCCTATTAACATACTCTTATTAAGACCGAGGAGATGAAAAAATCAAATTTTAAAAGGTAAATTTCTCATAGGTTTGATTCAAGTTAGTGTGCTACTGTCTGCTTTAATTAATTTTAATATAACCAGCAAGGGTCTAAGCACCAGTCAAAATGTAATCTTTAGTATTTAGTTTAACTTTTCTTCAGGATAGTGGTCATTGAGTCAACTAATATTTAATCTTTCGGTGAACTGAGAATTAAAATTTTTCCATTGGGAGTTTAGAAATGACATAAATCTGAGATTTATACATAAACATTTGTACCCATACACAGATGATACAGAGACTTCTAAAACACAGCTTCAATGGAAATATCTCTACAACAACAAATAAACCTGGTTTATAGGGAAGCAGATGTGGCTCAAGCAATTGAGCTCTGGCCAACCACATGGGAAGTCCCAGTTTCAGCTCCTGATGCCTCCAAAAGAGGACAAGCAAGATAGAAAGCTGACACAATGGGCTGGTGTGGTGAGCTGATGCAACAAGATGATGCAACAAGAGACACAGGAGGGAAACATAATGAGAGATACAACAAAGCAGGGAGCAGAGGTGGCTCAAGTGATTAGGCGCCTCCCTCCCACATGGGAGGTCCTGGGTTCTGTTCCTGGTGCCTCCTAAAAGGAAGATGAGCACACAACAGACACAGCAAGTGCAAACAACGGAGGGGGGGAATAAATAAATAAAATAAATCTTTAAAAAAACAAACAAACTTGGTTTAAAGTCCCAAACTAAAAATTTCCTAGGGACAAATGAGGGTATTTGAATGAAAAATAAGAACTTAGTAGAAATTAAAATACATGCTGAAATATGGGCAAAACCTTCCACTTTCCTTTCCTTAGTGGCCCACTGCATTTACCAAGTCTGGTTGGGCTGGTTATTCAAACACCTGAGGATTGACCCATCAGCAAACAAAGCCAATTCTTTCTGGATCCTACTCTTAGATCAGTGATGTTCAGCTTTCTTTCTATGACTCCCCATGGTATCAATAAAAATATCTAGGATTCTTGAAACAATGTCAAACCAAATCAATTTCAAGTCACTTTAACATATACACATATAACACCTGTTTTATATATACATATTTTTTTAGGTGCTGGGGCCTGGGGATTGAAGACAGGACCTTGTATGTGGGAAGCCGGCACTCAATCACTGAGCCACATCGGCTCCTCTGAGTTGATTTTTTCACTTGTTTTGCTTGTTGTTGCTGTTTTTGTTTTTTTGTTTGTTTTGTTTTGTTTAGGCGACACAGGGACCCAAACCTAGGACCTCCCATGTGGGAGGCGCTCAACTGCTCTAGCCACATCCATTCCCAAACACCTATTTTATATACATATATATATATATAT
>JAQZBX010100657.1:0-11339 GCA_029593785.1 Cabassous unicinctus | reverse complement strand
CCCCCCCCCGGTGTTTTTGCCCTCGCTGTCTGCTCTCTCTGTCCATTCGCTATGTGTTCTTCTGTGTCTGCTTGTCTTTTCTGTAGGAAGAACCGGGAACCAATCCTGGGACGTTCAAGAGTGGGAGAGAGGCATTCAATCTCTTGCGCCACCTCAGCTCCCTGGTCTGCTGCGTCTCTTATTGTCTCTCCTCTGTGTATCTTTTTGTTGCGTCATCTTGCTGCCGGGCCAGCACTCCTGCACGGGCCAGCATGCCTGCGCAGGCCAGCACTCTGCATGGGCCATCTCTCTGCTTGGACCAGCTCACTGTGTGGGCCAGCTTGCCTTCATCAGGAGGCCCTGGAAATCGAACCCTGGACCTCTTATATGGTAAACGGGAGCTCATTCGCTTGAGCCACATCTGCTTCCCTATTCTCTTTTAAGTATACTCTAGTCTGACTTTCGTTCCCACTGTTTCATCAAACCACTCTTGGCAGCGTCACCAGTGAGCTTTGTTTTGCTAAATGCATTGAGGGATTTTTAGTTGTCGTCTTATCAGCACCATTTGATACAGTGGATGACTCCCTCTTCCATAAAATACTTTTTTTCATTTAGCTTCTAGGATACATACTCCCCTAATTTTCTTCCTGTCTCACTGGCTACTCTTCAGTCTTTTTCTGCTTCTTCCTCTTCTCCCTGGCCTTTGAGTCTTGAAGGCTTAGTGCTTGGACCCTTTGTCTATTTATAGTCACTCCTTTGATGATATGACTTTCAAAACCATCTTTATGCTGATAACTCCCATGTTTATAACTCCAGAGTGAACCTCTTGCCTGAATTCCAGACTCATATTCAGCTGTCTACTTGACATCTCAAACTTAACATGTCCAAAATGGAATTTCTGATCTCCCCTAACTCCTCATCTCAGTAAATGGCATCTCCATTCTTCTAGTTGCTCAGATCAAACACCTTGTCATTTTTGAGCCCTCCTTTTCCTCTTTTACTTTAGATCTCATTACCAAGCAAATCCGGTCTCTATCTTCAGAATAGATCCAGAATCTGATCACTTTTTAGCTACTCTCAAATTTTCCTAAGAGCATAGAGGACCTGGAAGGTTGTTATTGCGGGAATAGACACATGGCAGTGAATTAACTTGCCCAGATCTACATAGCTATCCATCCCTCTTCCCGTTGGCTTCTTTGCTTAATGTTTTTATATATTTTAGAGCATTTATAGAGCTGTATGTGTAAAATTCATCGAGATGAGAAAGCTATTGAAATGTGAGTTTTCCAAACATAGGGCAGTTGTTTTGAAGTAAGAGCCCTTAAAATATCAGAGCTGTTCTGATTTTGGTGTTGTGCAGTTTTCTGTGAGGTAATTGAGTGTTTATTTAAGTGACTCCTGTGCTCCAACATCTAGGGCGAATCTGATTCCTGTAATACAGCGTTCTTTCTTTCAATTTTCCTTTTTTTCTCCTATTCTTTTTCCTAACTTGGCAGTTAGAATTGGGCCTAATAAGAATAGGGTGAGTCTCCTTCACAGTCATCTAATTTATGACAAAGGTCCTAATGTGATGCAGTGGGGAAAGATGGCTTTATAATAAGTGCTGCTGGATCCATTTGATATCTGTGTAGGAACAAAATTACTTTGAGTCCTACCCTATACCATACACAAAAATCAATTCCAGATGGCATGTAGACTTAGTGTGAAAGGTTAAAAAAAGAAATCTTGAAGAAGCTACCATACGAGAATATTTTCATGATGTTGGAATGGGAAAAGATTTAAAAACAAGATACCAAAAAATATTAGTTGTAAAGAAAAACAGTAAAAATATTTTCTACAGTAGTATTAAGAATTTCTGTTTATCAAAAGATAACATTAAAAGGCTGAAAGGCAAGCCAGAGAGAGAGAGAAGCTACTTGTGATCCAAATTACCCACAAAGTGCTTATAACCAGAAAAGATTAATTCATTCAAATCACTAAGGAAATAAAGACAACCCAATAGAAAAATGAGCAAAATATATAAACAGGTAGCTCATAAATATATAATCCACCTGGCCAGTACACTGATGTAAAGGTGTTTTTCTTCATTAGTCATTAGGGAAATGCAAATAAAACCATGATGAGATAGCACTACACACCCACTGGAATGACAACACCAAGGGTTGGCAAGAACATGGAACGGTAGGAACTCTGATATACTGCTGATGGAAGTACAAATTTGCACAGCCCCTTTGGAAAACTTTTTGGTATTATCTACTAATGCTGAATACACCCATACCATGTGATCCAGCAGTTTTACTCCTAGTTATGTACCTGACAGGAATGTTGACATATGTCTTCCAAAAGACATATACAAAACTTTTCATAGCACCATCATTTGTAAGAGACCCAAACTGAAAACAAGCCAAATGCCCATCAACAGGAGAATGATAAATTGTTACATATTCATGTAAGGAGCACTACACAGCAATGAAAAGAATGAACTGCTACGTGCAGCCTAGATCTGCACAGACATAATGCTTAGTGGACGAATCCAGGCACAAAAGATACTGTGTGATTCCATTTATGTAAATGTACAGTTGAAAAGCAGGCAAAATTAGTCTATGGAGATAGAAATTAGAATAGAGGTTACCTTTGGAGGAGGGAGAGTTGGGAGGGAACACGAAAGAGGAAAGAGGCTTTCTGGATGTTATAGTTATTCTGAGTGGTAATGGTAGGATTGGTGTTTACTTTGTGAAAAACTGGAGCTGTCTACTTCAGATTTTATACTCTTTACCATATCATATTATATTTTAATAAATTTTTAAAAAAACCATAAAGGCAAAAGTTGTCATTTCTTTAAGAATGGCATTTTCTACAAAAAAGTCCCATTTACTTACTAGCTGGTATGAGGAACCCTTTATTTCATCTGTCAAGGAATTTAACAAAAACCAATGTGTTTTTATAAATTGTGACTGAGTGAGTGGATAGTCATTCAGCAGTGATAAAAAGAGAGAAGGAACCTTAAAAGGAGAAGAAACAACTTATTTATCTAGAGGACTTTTATAAAATTTGCAGTGATCAGTTATTCTGCTTATAGGCTGGGAACAAACAAACAAAAAGTGTTTATAAACTAAAGCTCAGTGGATTTAGATTCAGTTCAGTATTTGTTGATAATGACATGGGTTACAAAATCTCCTTCTCTAGACTTCTTTAAAATAATATTGATTCTCATTTGTCCAGGGTGGTGTGACTGTGTACCTACATAAACTTATTGGGATAAAATTAATTGTTTGATTTCCCAAAACAACAGCAACAAAATACTCAATGTGTTTATGGGAGGAAAAAGAATAATGAGAGTCTCTACTTTGATATCTATTTGCAGTGAAAATGTAGCTTTCTGTAGGTGCCTGCCCTATCTTGGAACATCTTTGGACAACTGCCTTGATATTGTGGAGTTTTTCTCTCCTGCTTCAAATTAGATCAGCTTCTCCAGGAATCCTAATCTGTCCTTAAATATGGGCTTTTGCCTGGGTCATTTTCTCTTCATTAACCTTCAGTTGGGTGTGTTGGTTCTTGTTCAACTTCCTGCCATCTTGCTTCTCAAAGTATTTTTTCTCACAGAGCTCATCATTTCTTCCTCTGCATTCACTAGTGAGACCCCCAAATAACCCTGCCTTGGACATGTTGCCCCAAGCTCAGCTGAGTTGGAATGCTTTGCCAGCTAATCAGCTTGATCCAACCCCTTACATAACAGTGAAAAGTGTATCCTAGGGTTCGTAAAGTTAGATGTCTAGGGGCTAAGCAGATAGCTTAATTGAGTGAAGCAGTCCCAGAATAAGATAAATGCATAAGGTAAATGGCTACAGAGACTACAGTTACCTGGAGATGCATGCTGGTTTTATGGGGAAAATGGCTCATCCATTCAAAATGACTGTTGTCTTGAGGGGATATGGGAAATCTAGATTCTTAGGTAAGATTTCCCAGGTTTTCAAAAGGTGTGGACCAAATGAAATATGTCTGTGTGCCTGGTATAACCCATAGCTTGGCATTCAGGGACTTTAATGTATTAATTGATATAGTCCATCTTTCATTTGAAGTGAATTTATTTTTAAATATAATATTCTATGCAGTTTAGCATCTTACACTTTGCTTGAATGATAGTGAAAAGTGAGGCATCTCTTTTGAACAGCATTGCATAGTATTTTTAAAACCTTAAAAATCATTATTCGTTTTGTCCTGTTTCCTCATATAGGACATGTCATATAGTCAAGGTGAGATAAAGCTTGTATGGAAAGAAGCTTAGTGTGGCATTATTTATAATGGCTAAAAATATCCATGGGAGGAAGCTAATCATTCTATCCACTTGGTTGAATTTTATGCAGTCATTTACGTAATGTTAAATTCTTGGTGAAAAAAGTTAACTACAAATTGCATATACTCTATGATTATAATTACTCCAATTTTTCTAGAGGGCAACCTTATCTCTCTATTATACAAAGCAAAACAGGCCTACATTCAGGGCAGTTTTCATTGTTGCCCAGGTAATGGGACTTCTTTCTTTTCTCTCCTTCGAGTGCAGTTAACATTAAATACAAATGTGCAGAAAGCTGAGTCCCAATACTCCTCCACAAATGATAATCTGTGGTGCAGCAGTATCTGAGAATTTTTATTTTGTAAAATAAAATCACGAGAGCAGATATGGCTCAAATGGTTGAGCGCCTGGTTCCCACATGGGAGGTCCTGGGTTTGGTTTCTGGTGCCTCCTAAGGAAAAAAATGGAAACAAACAACAAGCAAATAAACAAAAAAACCAACTCAGGGGAGCTGATGTTGTTCAGTGGTTGAGCACCGGCTTCTTGCATATGAGGTCCCAGGTTCAATCCCTGGTCCCTGGTACCTCAAAAAAATAATAAAAATAAAATAAAATAAAATCACACATTCCCCAGTTCAGTATGTTGAATTTTAGTGTCACATTCATGCCAGGAGCAATCTAAAGAATGTATATTTACTTTTTAAAGATTTGCTAGGCTGGAGATGAGCAGAGACAATCTTAGCTCTTCCAGTTGAACTGTGTAGTGTCAAAAATTTGCCTGTTGGCTTAAAAAAACAAAACAAAACACTAAGGGATCTTTTAAACCATCCCCTCCTTGGCTTGGCATGTCTTGGACTTGCTACCCAAATGTTGACCTATCGGACTAGAAGAGGTTTTAGTTTTTATTTCTTGTTTTTTAAAATTACCCTGAGATTGCTCCTAACTTGAATAAAATAATAATAAAATAAAAAATAAAATACCTGTATGTGGTAGATATCTTTATTTTTTAGTTAGTTAAAAAAAATTTTTTTTGGTGGATGTCTTTAAATATGTAGACTTAGTCATGTTTTCAGCATACAAATTACTTTTAAATGCTTTAGTGCAGGGGTTCTTAACCAGGGGTCCATGGAAAGATTTCAGGAGGCCTGTGAGCTTGAATTATAAAAAATCAACTCGATTAGATGTCCAACATGATATGCATCTTGTCAAATACTACACACCACAGTTTAATGTTCTTATTCAAATAGCAACAGTCTGCACACTGATATGTCTCTAAAAAATAAAATTTAACTTTCCTATATTTTTGATGTATTAGATTATTATTTAATGTTAAGAAAGAAGCGCATATGTATAGTATTACATCATATGTTTTGTATTTTAGTAACTATTTCAATACATGTAACTGATTTCCTTTGTAATTTTATTTTATGCATTTAAAAACATTCTTGTGGGGATGTGTTGGTGCGGATGTGATATATTTATTAAATAATACACAGTATAGTGTGGACTTAGTATGATTTTTATTTTGATGTGTAGCGTGTTGAGTGCAGTGGATAACTGCCTGCAAAAAGGTTGGCGGAGATGGTTTTATGACGCTGTGGGAAATCTCGAATTTCTAAATGTTTGCCGAAAGTGATGGTTTGAACAGATGTTGAACCATGTGAGGTTATCGGGTATTGAAATTATGGGAAAGTTGTAAAATGGAATTTTGAATAATCCTAAAATTTAATTTAAAGACATGCCAGTGTTGAGTGTCATACAACTATCTGCCGCTATGTTCTGAGAAGGGGTCTGTGATTTTCACCTATCTGGCAAAGGGGTCCGTGGAACAACAAAGGTTAAGAACCCCTGCTTTAGTGTATTTTAGTAGAAATTCACTATTTTGGAAAGCAATGTCCCTGTTATAAAAGTAAGAGATGTTCATTGTAGAAAATGTGTAAAACTATCTTTTGACTTAACACTAAAATTTATTTTTTCTATTTATATTAACTTAGAATTTGTTTAATAAATTTTTAAATAATAGCTTTATTATTAAGATATTCTACTATAAAGTTAACTCTTTTAACCCCAGTTCGGTGGTTTTGGGTATATTTGTGAAATTGGGCATCTAATTCCAGAACATTTTCATCTTCCCAGAAAGAAATTCTATACTTATTAGCAGTTATTCACCTGTTTCCCTCTCCCCAGCAGCTGGTAACCACTAATCTATTTTTTGTGGCTATGGATTTGTCTATTGTGGACATTTCATATAAAAACAGAATCATTTAATCGGTGGCTTTTTTTACTCTGGCTTCTTTCACTTAACATAATGTTTTAAAAAATAACTAATGAGATACAATTCACATACCTTACAATTCACTCAGTTAAAGTGTACAATTCAGTGTTTTTTAAAATATATATATTCACGAGTTGCACAACCATCACCACAGATAATTTGAGAACATTTTAATCACTCCACCAAAGAAACCTTCATCCTCCCTCCCCACTACGTCCTACAGCCCTAGGCAGCCACTAATCTGCTTTCTGTCTCTCTAGGTTTACATATTCTCAACATTTCACATAAATGGAATTGTGAAAACGCAGTCTGTTGCAACTGGCTTCTTTGATTTAGCATAATATTTTCAGGGCTCGTCCATGTTGTAGCATGTATCAGTATTTCATTTCTTTTTATTGATAAATAATATTCCATTATATGGATATACCACATTTTGTATTTTCCTTTATAAGTTGATGGACATTTGGGGTGTTTACACCTTTATACACCATTTGTGTATGATTCCGTGTGGATGTATGTTTTCAGTTCTCTCGGGTATATACCTAGGAGTGGAATTGCTGGGTCATATGGTAGCTCTATGTTTAATCATTTGAGGAACTCCCAGACCATATCCAAAGCATCTGTACCATTTTACATTTCCACCAGCAGCATATGCAGGCTCTAATTTCTCTACCCTTATCAGCACTTGTTATTATCTGTCATTTCAATTCTTATATTCCTAGTGGATATGAAGTGGTTTCTCATTGTGGCTAATGATGTTGAGCATCCTTTCATATGTTTATTAGCCATTTGTATATCTTCTTTGGGGAAATGTCTATTGAAGTCCTTTTCCCAGTTTTTAATTGGGTGGTTTGTCTTATTATTGTTGAGGTGTTAAAGTTCTTTATATATTCTGGATACCAGTCCCTTATAAGATGTATCATTTACAAACATTTTCTCCCATTCAATGGGTTGTCTTTTCACTTTCTTCATAGTGTCCTTTGAAGCACAAAAGGTTTTAATTTTGATGAAGTTTTATTAAGATATGTTCACACCATACGATTTATCCAAAGTGTGTAATCAGTGGCTTTTAGTATAATCAGTGTTGTGCATTCTTCACCACAAAAAATTTTAGAACCATTTCATTACTCCAAAAAGAAAAACTCCACACCTCTTAGCATTCCTTCCCCAGCCCTACATAACCACTAATCTAATTTCATCTTTATGAATTGATTTATATTTACATTTTATATAGTGGAATCATGCAATATATAGATAGCACTTTGTGCTAGTTACTTTCACTTAGCATGTTTTTCTGTATGATATTAACATTTTGTAGTATTAACATACATTGTTCAGCTTCAAAGAAAAAAGGTCTTATATATGTAATTTTACCCATATTCATATTTCACATGCAGTTTTACTTTGCTATACAGTTCCATTTTACATTTTTTAGCTTTCCTTTTAGTAATATGCATCACCTTAGACTTTCCTTTTAAACCACTTTCATACCCACATAATAGTGCTGCTGGTTACAAACATTATGTTGGTCTTTCACCTTTTCTATTCATTTCCAAAGATTAACACACCTTTTTTTTTAAACAAATCATTTTATTGGTACATATTAATAAAGCATACAGTTCATCCAAAGTGTACAATCATTGGTATTTGGTATAATCACATAGTTGTGCATTCATCACTTCAATCATTATTAGAGCATTTTCATTATTTAAATAATAGTAATAAGCAAAAAACAGACAAGAAAATTCTTCACCTTTCAATCTTTGTTTCCCTTGCTGTATGTAACTGCTATTTCTGGCTATTCTTGCATGATTATTTTATTTATATATTAAGGGGTTTTATTGAGATATATTCACATACAATATGATCTATCCAAAGTGTATAATTAGTGGCTTTTAGTATAATCACAATGTTGTGCATTCATCACCACAAAAAATTTTACATTTTACTCTAAAAAGGAAACTACACACCCCTTAGCAGTCCTTCCCCAGCCCTACATAACCACTAATCTAATTTCATCTTTAAAAATTGATTTATATTTACATTTTATATAAATGGAATCATACAATATGTAGTACTTTGTGTCTGGTTTCTTTTACTTGGCATAATGTTTTTATTTGATATCAACATTTTGTAATATTAATATGCATTTGTTCAGTTTCAAAGAAAAACTGTTATATATGCAGTTTTACCCATATTCATATTTCATATGTGGTTTTTCTATGATATACAGGTCCATGTTACATTTTTTAGCTTTCCATTTAGTAATATACATGACCTTAGACTTTCCCTTTAAACCACTTTCGTATCCATATAATAGTACTGCTAGTTACAAATATCATGTTGGGCTTTTACCTTTTCTATTTATTTCCAAAGATTAACACATATCATTTTTACCAGTTCTGCACAAGTTAATGCTCAGCTTTCCATTCTCTAACCTCATTCTCTTTTCTGGTGACCCATATTCAAGTTAACTCCATGAGATTACACAATATATTTAGTTCATAGTAGCGCAATCATACAATATTTGTCTTTTTGTTTCTGATTTGCTTCACTCAACATAACGTCCTTCAGGTTCATCCATGTAGTCATATGCTTTATGACTTCATTTCTCCTTACAGCTGCAATAGTCCATTGTGTGAATACACCACAGTTTGTTTATCCATTCATTGGTGGATAGACAGCTGGGTTGTTTCCAACTTTTGGCAATTGAACACACATCCATATTACCAGTTCTGCACAGGTTAGCCCTCAGCTTCCCTTTCTCTAAATTAATTCTGTTTTCTGGTAACCCATATTCAAGTTAGTAACTCCATGAGATTACACAATATATTTAGTTCATAGCAGCACAATCATACAATATTTGTCCTTTTGTGTCTGGCTCCCTTCACTCAACATAATGTCCTCTAGGTTCACCCGTGTTGTCATATGCTTTATGACTTCATTTCTTCTTACAGTTGCATAATATTCCATCATGTGAATACACCACAATTTTTTATGCAATCATTGGTTGATGGACACCTGGGTTGTTTCCAACTTTTGGCAATCGTGAATAACACCTCTATGAACATCGGTATGCAAATGTCTTTTTGTGTCACTGCTCTCAGTTCTTTAGGAATATACCCTGTAGGGGTATTGCCAGGTCCTGTGGCAAATCTGTATTCAATCTTCGAGGGAAAGATTTCCACCTTTCCCCATTGAGTACAGTGTTGGCTGTGGGTTTTTCATATATGCCTTTCATATGCCTTTCATATATTATATTGAGGGATTTTCCTTCTACTCCTATCTTCTGAAGTGTTTTTATCAAGAAAGGATGCTGGATTTTGTCGAATGCCTTTCCTGCATCGATTGAGATGCTCTTGTGGTTTTTTTCCCTTCAATCTGTTAATGTGGGGTGTTATGTTAATTGATTTTCTTATGTTGAACTAGCCTTGCATACCAGGAATAAATCCCACTTGGTCGTGATGTGTAAGTCTTTTCATATGCTGTTGGATGCTATTTGCAATCATTTTGTTGAGAATTTTTGCATCTATGATCATTAGAGAGAAAATTAGGTCTGTAATTTTCTTCAGTGTCTTTATCTGGCTTTGGTACTAGGGAATGTTGGCTTCATAAAATGTGTTGGGTAATTTTCCCTCCTCTTCAGTTTTTTGGAAGAGTTTATACAGGATTGGTGTTAATTCTTGGTAGAATTCACCTGTGAAGTCATCTGGTCCTGGACTTTTTTTGTTGGGAGATACTTGATGACTGATTAAACCTCTTTAAATGTGATTGGTTTGTAAAGTTCTTGTATTTCTTGTAGCATCATTATAGGTTGGTTGGGCATTTCTAGGAATTTGTTCATTTCATCTAGGTTGTCTACTTTGTTGGCATACAGGTTCTCATAATAACCTTATGGTTCTTTTTATTTCTGTGGGGTTTATTTGTGAATTCAACTGATTTGTTTCTCATTTATTTGGATCTTATTCTCCTTGTTAGCTTAGCTACGGGTTTGTCAGTTTTACTGATCTTTTCAAAGAACCAGCTTTTGGTTTTGTTGATTTTTCTTATTGTTTTTTTGTTTTCAATTTCATTTATTTCTGTTCTAATCTTTATTATTTCTTTCCTTCTGGTTGCTTTCAGAATGGTTTGCTGTTCTTTTTCTAGTTTCTCCAGTTGTTCAGTTAGAGCTTTGATTTTCTCTTTTTCTTCTTTTTTAATATAGGCATTTAGGGATATAAATTTCCCTCTCAAGACTGCCTTCACTGTATCCAATAAGTTTTGATAAGTTGTGTTCTCATTTTCATTTGACTCAGTATATTTACTGATTTCACTTACAATTTCTTCTTTGACCCACTGATTACTTAGGAGTGTATTTTTCAGCCTCCACACATTTGCAAATTTATCTCTTTCCTGTCTATATTGACTTCCAGTTTCATTCCATTATGATCTGAGAAGGTACTTTGTATAATTTCAGTCTTTTTATGTTTATTGAGAGCTGCATTTTGACCTAACATATGGTCTATCATGGAGAAAGATGGGCACTTGAGAAGAATGTGTAATCCCCTGAGTCTGGGTACAACATTCTGTATATGTCTCTTAGGTCTAGCTTATTTATCATATTGTTCTTGTTTCCTTGTTCATCTTCTGTCTAGTTGTTCTAGCTAATGATGTGAGTGGTGTGTTGAAGTCTCCAACTATTATTGTAGAAATGTCTATTTCTCATTTCAGAGTTTGCCTCATATATTTTGGGGCATCCCGGTTAGGTTCATAGATATTTATGACTATTATCTTCCCGGTGGATTGTCCCTTA
>JAQZBX010100656.1:0-11341 GCA_029593785.1 Cabassous unicinctus | reverse complement strand
GTACCTAATCTCTTCTCAACTTCCCATCCACTGCATCGTCCCACCTTTTCTCTCTTTGGAACAAATTTAGATTGTATGCGAGTTCATTTGTTTCTGTGTTTCACAACTCAGCTGATGGCTCTCGTTCCTGCTCCTGCTTTTTTGGGGTGAGTGCTGACAAGTGGGTTGTTGAATGTCTTTGACACGGCTGAGTTTGAGGATATGTGGAGCACTGATTCTGCCTTCAGTAATTTGATGACAAAAACTTCTTAGGAAATACAGCCAGGGAGCCACCCTCTGTGACTCCAACACGGAACTAATTTCCAATCCGAGAAAGAAAACACATAAATAATCATCTAGCGTTCATGTCATTTGACAGGTGAGCCTAATCTGTTTTGCACATTCTCAGGCTAAAGCCATTTTTACTGTTCCCTGGGTGTGACGTGGCTTTGAGTTTTTTGCTGATAATCACCTCATTTATTCACATCTTTAAGTATACAATATATTATTGAGATAGAATTTGTGTAACATAAATGTCACCCTTTTAAAGTGTCCAATTCAGTGGGTTTCTTTTTTAGCATAATCTCAAGGTTGTACAGCATCACCATTATATAATTCCAGAATATTTTTATCACTCCAAAAAGAGCCACGTTCTTGTTAGCAGTCACACCTCATTCCCCCAAACCCTAGCGCCCCTTGAAACTACTAATCTGCTTTCTGTCTCCAGAGATTTGCTTATTGTGACCATTTCACATCAGTGGAACCATACAGTATGTGACCTTTTGCTCCTGGCTTCTTTGACTTAGCATAATGTTTTCAAGTTTCATCCAAGTCATAGCATGTGTCAGAATGTCATTTATTTTTATGGCTGAATAGTATTCCATTGTACGGATATAGTACATTTAATTTATCCATTCATCAGTTGATGGACATTTAGTTTGTTTCCACTATTGGGCTCTTATTAATAATGCTGCTGTGAATATTCATGTGAAGTTTTTGTATGAACACATGGTTTCCGTTCTCATGGGTATCTACTTAGGAGTGGAATTGCTGGGTCCTATGGTAGCTTTATGATTAACATTTTGAGGAGCTGCTTTCCAAAGTGGCTGCACTATTGTATATTCCCACCAGGAATGTATAAGGGTCCCAATTTACCCACCACCTGCCAGTACTTGTTATTGTCTGTCTTTTTATATTGTAGCTATCCTCCCGGTGTGAACTAGTTTTGAGCATTTCCCAGACTAATGTTGTTGAACATCTTTTCATCTGCTTTTTGGCCATTTGTATATATTCTTTGAGTAAATGTCCAAATCCATTGTCCATTTTTAAATTGACTTTTTTCATTGTTGACTTGTAAGAGTTCTTTTTCTATTCTGGAGATCAGACCCTTATCAGATATGTGATTTGCAAATATTTTCTCCCACTCTGAGAATTGCCGTAATTATATATTTTTACTTGTGTCTTTCCCATAATATTGGGCTGTTGCTAGTGCTTAGAAACTCTACCAAAGAACGATGAATGATTCTGTTTTGCCACCTTTTGAAAATAAAATTGGATCTGGTCAGATAGGCAAAAATGGATAATAAATTGCTGAGCAAAATCTCCCAGGCAAAAGATGCAAGATTGCCCACTGAAGCATCTTATATGTGAATCATATTTTCAAGTCCAATGAAACGAAAGATGAGAACAGATCTGGGCTTGCACCTGTGTTTCTGATGCAGTAAATATACTTTTCCGGAATCGATAGGGTGATTCTGCAGAGCCCTGTAGAACGTGGTGCAATTATCACCTTGAGAATTATAGTTGTCAGGTATTGATTCTGTCCTCTCAGCAAGTATTCACACACCTCCCTGTGCTGCTGTGCCACTCCAGCTCAGCTCCACAGACATAATTCCCATCAACCCCACCAAAATGACGGGTTAGTTTCCCAGCTGCTAAAACAAATACTATATAATGGGTTGGCTTAAACAACAGGAATTTATCAGCTTACAGTTTAGAGGCTAGAAATCCAAAGTTGAGGCGTCAGCAAGGCAACGTTTCCTCCCCAAAGGCTCTGACGTTCTGGGGCTGGCTGACGGAGATCCCGGTCCTGGGCTTTTCTGCCACATGGTGATGCGCATGCGGCATCTTCTCTTTTCTCTTCCAGGCTCTGTTGACTTCCAGCTTCTGGCTGCTCCCCATGGCTTCCACTTTCTGCATCCATTTTCCTTTGCTTATAAAAACTCCAGCTCTATTGGATTAAGGCCCACCCTCCTCCAGTTAGGGAATACCTTAACTAATAACATCTTCCAAAGTTTTGATTTAAAAATGGGTTCACACCCACAAGACCAGAGGTTGGGACCTGAGCATACTTTTGGCGGGGGACATGATTCAGTCCCCCACAGAGTGGAATCCAGGTGAGGGAGGCTCCAGCTGCGTCTTCACCATCAGGGCGGAAGCGGCTTGGAGAGTCTCAGATTTAGGGGCAAGGCAGGGTAATAACACCCTGAAAAATGAGCTCAAAGAAGAATTAAAAGAAATAGATAGGAGTCAGCCTCAGTGAGGCTGCCTTGGGAAATAATCTGCACAGAAGAGGCTTTCTCATTTTGCAGATAAGACCTGGAGGCTTCCTTAATCCTAAATAGAGGTCCCAGGTCATGTCTGAGGAGGAAGACATCTATTTATAAAGTGGCTCTTGTAAGATAAACAGTTACCTTAGAAAGTGTAATTCACTGACTGACTCAACCGTCCATCCACTCATTCATTCATCCACTCATTCATTCATTGGAAAAACACTTGCTGAGCTCCAGTGATATTCCAGGAAGAGCCTGTGCTAGGGCTGGGAAATGAGTAATAAACAGCTCCTCCGGTCAAGGAACTTGTGGTTTCCTGGGAATCCCAGGCTGGGAGGCAAATGAATCCAAAGAAGAGCTAGAGGTGGTGAATGGCAGTGGGCTGGGCTGGGGCCAAGGGGGCAAAGGAAGGTGGCTTAGGAGTGGCTAAAGGAGGCCACTGGTAGGCAGTCAGGCTGGGTGCGAGCCTGCCGGGAAGCGTGTTCATCAGGTAGACTGGTGTACTGCAGGGTGGGTGCGGGACGCTCAGGGAGTCTGCTGTGAGGGGGGCGTGTGGGCTGGCAGGACACGGGGCAGGAAAAGGGAAAGTCAGTTGGCAGTCAAGGTCTGCTGCCCAGCGTTTAGCTCTGATTTTGGGGAGGCCTGGAGGTTGGGGAGGGTGTGTTCTGGGACGGACCGACCCCTTTGCAGGGCTGGTCTCAGGGTGGGGTGGTGGCATCTGCGTGCTGGGCGGTGAGTCTGCCTGGGGTGATTGTTCTGTTCTCTTCTCTGGGACCTCATCAGCCAGCTCTCATGCTGACTTGTCTTTTAAACTACATCCTCCATCTGGGGCCAGGGGTAGGAATGGACTGATTGGAACACGGTCCTCAAACCTTTTGTTCTCAGGACTCTGAGACTCTTAGCTGTTATTGAGGACCCCGAAACTCTTGTGTTTTTGTAGGTTATATCTGTTGATATTTACTGTTAGAAATTAAAACTGAGACATTTTAAAACCATGAGAACACACAGGCATGTGTCCCATTAGCCAGCAGTGAGGATGTCACACGTCATGTAGAGACCCCACTGAAAGCTCGTAAGAGAAGGAGGAAGAAAAGGCCAGTAAGTTCTCGGTGTTGCTATGATAATAGTTTTGGCCTCACAGACCCCCGAAAGGGTCTTGGGGACCACACTTTGGGAACCCTGTTGGATTAGTAGCAATACCAGATCACCTTCTAGTTTAACACTGAGCCTCTTAGGGACTTCCCAGCATAAGTCATCCATCCACCGGGTTGGGAGACCTTGAGGCCAGGTGCTGTGCGCGGCCCGGACGGGGCGAGGGCATGGAGACAGCACCCGGCAAGGCAGGCAAAACCCCTGCCTTCTGAAGCAGAGATTTACGTTCCAACTCTGACGCTCTGGGATGAGGGAGGGCCGCAAGAAGCCGAGCCTGGGTTGGGGGGGTCCCCTGAGGAGGTGAAGCCCAGCGCAGAGCTGAGGAGGAAGAGGAAGTCTGCCGGCAGAAGAGCATCTCGGCAAGGGAACAGGTACACAGTGCGTGAGGGGTAGGGGGGCTACTGGAGGAGGAGGGGCGTCTGCCTCCTGCCACCACAGCAAGGGCCTGAGGGGAGGAGGCCATCCCTGAGGAGCGCCCCTCTGCGCGTCTTGGGGGGGTCCCTCGCCCCCCATGGCTTCTAAGGTTCCTGGCCAGGCCCTTCTCTGTCTGTGGGCCTCCCTGTCCCCTGTCAAATCCTCTGTCCCTCACACCTCAGTTCAGCCACCTCGTCCACCTCTGATTCCCATTGGACCTCTCCCGGAAGAATAACGGAAGCTTCCGAGGAGCTGGGCACTGCTCCCGGGGCTTTGACCAACACTGCAGTTACCCCATCTCACAGAGCAGAGGTGTGAGCTCCTAAAGTCTAGATGGGTCCAAACCCTCCTAGGCACGGTGGCTGCTCTCCTGAAGTGACTGAAAGCCGTGAGGTCCCTTGCCAACAGGAGGTGTTGTTTTTACTGGGGTTAAAAGTACTGGGGCTCGTACTTTTCAAGGCCTGGTCTGGGGATATTGGTTTGAAGCAAGAACAAGAGATGAAGAGAGCATGGTTCCAAGGCAGATGGTCAAAAGACCCATCCCAGAGCCTTTGGAGAATGGAAATGAGCTCCATTGGGCTGCTGTTCTAATTCCCTTGTCTCTGATTTCCTGCCAGGGCTGGCTGGCTTCTGAGCTCCGCAGAGGCTGGGTGGTCTCTGTGCAGGTGGTCTGAGACCCAGAACTAATACATGTGACTAAATGATGAGAGGGACTTGATGCAATGTGGGCCCCTGATGTTGGAGATGAAAGGGGCCACGTGAATGTCAGTTGTGAGAATATTTGCCACTTCTGGGCATCCCCAGTTGCCTCCTGCTTTGTGGGTTTTTCCCATTAGGTCTGTATTTACTTGTAAGTGGAGTACTGGGAATTTTTTCAAAGGGAAGCAATTTGCATAAGATGAAGGGAAAACAACTGGGGATAAATAGCTCAACTGGCAATGGGAAATAGCCTCTGGGTGGAGAGATCTTTAACCTTGTCTGAGCAAGCAGAGGGGAATTTGGCTTCTGTATCCTCTTAGAGAAAGAACCTTCCTGCTTCCCTGCCATGGCTAGACCCTGGTGAGAAAGAGCCTAAAACCAACCCTGGGCAGTTGAAGACTTTGGCAGAGAGATGTTTATTTTCTCTATCTAAGCAACTTTTGTGTCCCTCCTTGACCAAGCTACCATGGTTTCTGTCCCCTGGACTCTTGCAGTCACCTCCTGTCTAGTCTCCTACTTCTGCCCCCCTCCCCCCAGTCGGCAGCCACCAGTGTGACCTTCTAAAAATATGGAGCAAGTCTGATCACACTCTGCACAAGAGCTTCTGGTGCCTTCCCCCTCACTCCAAAGGGTCTTACCATGGCCATTTGTGATCAGGGCCATTCTGCCTTTCTAACTGCATTTCCTGCCAGTCCCTTCCTTGTCTTCCCATCTGCAACCACACTGGCCTCTTTGCTACCCCCCATATCAAGCTGATTCCCAACCTCAGGGCCTTTGCAACTGCCGTCCCACTACCTTGAACCCTCTTTCCCCAGATATCCTCATGGCTCACTTCCTTACTTGGTTCTGGGTGCTACTCAAATATTTCCTTATCAGAAAGGGCTTCCCTAATGGCTTTATATAAAGTAGTACCCTTTCCCCTGCACTCCCTGTCCCCATATTTTGTTATTTATATGTTTGCTTTCTGTTCTGCTGCACCAAAATGTAAACAACCTAAAGACAAGGACTTTGTTGACTTCCCTGCTGTATTTCCAGCACATACCGCAGTGCCTGGCACATAATAGGTGCTCGCCTATTTTCATGTGGTATAAATGAAAGTGAAGGGTTGAGTCTCCATCTTCTCCATCTCATCTGCACCTGCCCTGAGTCTGGACCACACACACTCAGCATTACCCTGTTGTGGCATCCTGGGGCAGAGAGGAGCTTTGGATTTCAGCAGCCATGGATTTGAATTTAGGCTCTGCCATTTCCTAGCTGGGTATTGCTGGGCAAGTTAACTTCCTGTCTGAGCCTTCATTTCTTTACTGGCAAAATAGAGAGAACATGCCTCACCTTGTAGGGCTGTTGGAGGATTGGCATTCTGGGTGTTTAGTGTTTGTTAACCATTATCCTTTGTTAATTCAGTCTTATATAAACAGAAGAAAGCTGTTTTTGTTTTTTTAAAAACAGCTCTGTTGAGATATAATTCACAGACCATAAAATGTGCCCTGGGTTAATACATGCAAAGAGTTGTACAACTTCAGTTTAACCCAATTTTGGAATATTTCCATCACCCCAAAAAGGAACCCTGTACCCATTAGCAGTCACTCCCTAGTCCTCCCTCCCTCCAGCCTAGACGACCGCTAACCTACTTTCTGTCTCTATAGATTTGCCCATTCTGGAGATTTCATATACATGGAATCATACACTATGTGGCCTTCCATGACCGTTTCTTTCCGTAACATAACATGTTTGAGGTTCATCTGTATTGTAGCATTTGTCAGCGCTTCATCCCTTTTTATGGCTGAATAATACTCCATAGTGTGGGTATGCCTCCTTTAGCTTAGCCATTCATCCATTGATGCATGGTTGGGTTTTTTCCAGTTTTTGGCAGTTGTGAATAATGTGGCTGTGCATGTTTTTGTGTCTGGTTTTATGTGGACCAGGAGAGCTTCTATTGGATCCCTCCAAACCAGTTCAGGATGTCTAGGGACGTCTTCTTTGAACAGTGTTCACAGCTTGAGCCAGATGCCAAATCCTCTGGTAGCGTCTGATTGTGCTTTCGTCACACCTAATTCAAATTAAGGTTGTATTTTCAGCGAGCTACTTTACTAATCCCAGAGACACCCTTTAGATATAGGATTGATTTTTTCTTTATCGTTATTGTGTTTTATTGTATTTTTTTATCCATTTATACGACTAGCTGTTATTCACTTGATTTTGCAACCTGTTATCCCCCTTCTTGGCTCCTAAGGGTCTAGTCTTCTTGATGCCTCTCCTAGCATGTACTCTGCAAGCCACATGGCTTTATCTCACCCTGTCTCAGGAGCTGGACTGCATTCCTTTTTCCCTTGACTGGCCCTGTTCTCAATGGAACTTGCGAATCTCTCTGAGAATCCTCGACTTAAAGCAGACTTGTCTGAAATGTGATCTGTGAGTCTTCAGTTCATTTCATTGCAGTCAATTTCTTTATCATCTAATTTCATTATTCATGACATCAATAGAGTTGCACAGGCCATTTCTAGAAGATTCATTAAGTCTTGCCAGTGATAACAGAGGCAGCATCGGGACCACGATACCAAGTCCCAGTGTTTGAGTGTCTCAGAATTGTGCTTTTCCTTTTCCTGAAGGAAGACCTGCTGCCCCTGGTTCTGTTCTGAAGGGCGTATGCCACAGTGGCGCCTATTCTCAGAGAATGATGTATTGGTGCAGGGCAGCAGCTCTCTGATT
Organism: Cabassous unicinctus; assembly: GCA_029593785.1. Classification (NCBI taxonomy): domain Eukaryota; kingdom Metazoa; phylum Chordata; class Mammalia; order Cingulata; family Chlamyphoridae; genus Cabassous; species Cabassous unicinctus. The sequence continues at coordinate 3,836 of JAQZBX010100656.1, read as the reverse complement.
CTACTGAGGAAAGGAAGGCTGGTAGGAACAATTCGTGTCAGGCATGGGAAATGGTTAAAAAACACTCCAGCTCAAGATGTGTGGGATGCTGGAGATAAGCATACTTCACATTCATAGAGCGTTTTTCAGTGCATTTCCTTGAGCATTTTATTACACCCTACCTCAGGGCCTTTGCACTTGCTTCTCCACTTCATTCCAGCCTCTACTCAGATATCACTCCATCAGGGAGACCGTCCCTGAGCCCCCTTCCCCCACACACCAGCCATCTTCAATCTCTGTCCCCTTACTCAGCTTGCTTTTCCTTCATAACACATATCTCCACTTAGCATAGTACATATTTTTTGCTTATTTGTTGTTTGTTTCTCACCAGAATGCAAGCACTCAGAGAGCACACTGTTCCCTATTGCATGCCTAAAGCTTAAAACAGTTCTCAGAATATGGAAGACACTCAGGAAATCTTTGCTGAGTGAATGAATGCATGCATTTAGTTTATATGAAAACCCTGGGGCAAAGACATTATTATTCCCATTCTGTAGGGAGAAGCAGCCCAGACCCAGAGGAGTGGAGGTGATTATTTCAGGTCACAGGGTAATACTGGCTGAGCCATGAGTTGAGCCCAACTCTTCTGTGTCCCAGCGTAGCATCTTCCAGGTTTGCAGGGCCCAAGAATGTCCTCTGTAGGTCTTTTGGTCTTTTGGAGATTTCCAGAAAATGCCACAGACTACAGCAGGAGATGGCTCATGAGGTAGTGTCTGGAGTAGAAATTTTAAGAGTTATGGAGCAAGGATTTCCTGTGACCTGAGAGTGAAAACAGGAAACAACTGAAACCTGGAAAAACACAATGCAAGATGCTCGCTGCAGAAGGAGAGAGCCAGCGGCAGAAGAGGGGAGCCCCAGCGATGACATTTTGGGGGTCCTGTGATGAACACTGGCAAAACTGACCCTGCGGGTTCATTTCAGGCTCTCCCCTCCAAGCCCCCAACAATATATCCTTATGTTTCTGTAAGTGAAGGGAGGAGGGATGGCAGGCTGCAGATGATTAACTGCTGAGTGTAGTGCTAATGAGAACGAGGCATAGATAATGAGGGAAAACACCCCGAGAGTCACATGGGAGCTGACTGTGCGATGCAGTGTATGATTTTTGTTGCAGTAGGTATGAATTGTATGGATGGGGAAAACTTTTTTTTCAGTTCTGTGAAAATAGCAGGAAAAGGGAATTTATGGTAGCACCATGAAACTTGCTCAAGATTATACATTTATCTGGAATGATCTGCAAATCATATAACGTCTGTGTGAGTAAAGCCCCAAGCAGGTTTTCCTGGTAGGTGGGCTGCTCTCCTCCAAGCGGTGGCTCTTTCCATCTTGGCATTTCCTTTTAATATATCACTTTCCAGGTTGCTATGCTTACCTGCAAGAAGCTGGTAGAGGAGGAAGGGGAGTGGGGCATTCTATGGGCGGGCTGGACCCTGAAGGGACACATGGCACTTCCACTCACATTCCACTGGCCACAACTCAGTCCTGTGAATGTATCCAGAGGCTGGGAAATGGAGTCCAGCTGTGCACCTGGGAAGAGCAGAGCAGGCTCGGCAAACAGCTGGCCGTCCTCTGCCACAGCGAGTCAACATTTTCAGCATATTAACACCTTTAAATTATAAACTACCTTGTGTTCTTCAGAGCCTGTTTGTGAAAATTACTTCCTTTGTCCTCACAGGAAAGGTGTTTTTATTCCCATTTTGCAGATGGGGATATGAAGACTTGGAAAAGTGAAGTGCATTGCTCATGATCATAGAGCAGGGGATGCCGGAGTCGGGACTATCATCCAGACACATGGAGGCCTTACCCTGTGCCTGACCCTGGACTTCATTCTCATGAGTTCTGAGTGTGGCCAGAAGTGCTGGCTTTAGATCTTTCTGTGTGTGTTGGGCAGGCTTTGGGGAGGAAGGACACTCTGGGGATCTCGTTTCTTCGATGACAACACGCAGACCAGGGGAGAGTGGGTGGTGAGAGTCTCCACAATCTTTTGGGAGGAGAAAGAGGTATACATGGAAATCCAGTGCTCCAAAGAACAGGATGATCAGAGAGTAGGCATGTGACTAAAGGACAAAGCTCCTGAGGATCCCCTAGTGCACGGAAACCCCTAGTGCATGTCTCCTTAGGGAGCCTCGAGGAGATGTTCACCCCTCTTGATGAGTTAGGAACCCGAGATCCTGCTCGAATCCCTGGAATCCTTGTAGTACTGAAGGGAACTTTTAAAACCAGACCTGGCAGGTCAAAATTAATATCTTCCATTGTAAGGAACAACTCCATTTGGGCTTCGGAGGCTTTCTCCGTTTCAGGCTCTCTAAAAATATCCTCATTGATGTTAAACACATGTTAGTCATGAACCGGCTCTCTAGCCCAGCTTCCCTTCACTTTTCTTTTGCTGTGTTGCCAGCCTTTCCTCTTCTCAGCCTGGCCTTTGCTGGGACGTGGTTGTTGGCAGGCCTTGCCTTAGGGAGACCCTTATCAGGATGCACAGAGTTGGGGAAGAATGCTGTGCCCGTGGGTGCACTTGGAACGTGGGAAGTTAGCAAAGGTGCGTGAGTGTGTAAGTGTGTGAGTGTGTGTGTGTGAGTGTGGCATGAGTACATTGGAGGGTGGTTCTGAGGAGCTCTAAATGGCTCGAAATTGCTTCTACTCCTGGGGGTATCAGAAGGGAATAAGCCATAGTCCTTTGAGCTGCTCAGCCCGGAGGACGTTGATTCCTGCTTCCAGCTCTTCTTGAGAGAGAGAGGGAAGCCCACTCACGGTCCCGGAAAGGGGCTCTGTGAAGCTTGCTGTGCTCAGTGGCTCTCGGTCAATTCCTTTAGGAATCTGCATTTCATCGTGGCCAGGTTCGCTCAGTGAGTCACCCGGAAGGCATCGTAACCTCATCCTTTCGGCAGCCGCAGGGTGTTTGGCCCAGCTAATTATGGGCAGCTCTGATTAGAAGTAACAAGGTTGAGTTGAGATAGATGGAGAAAGAAACGGGGCTCCAGCTGGCTCTGCCTGCCTCAGCGCAGCTGCACCTGTGACTCAAGATGAGGTCGGGACGTTTTCACTTTATGCCAGAGAGAGGAGTTGAGGCTTTGTACTGACGGAGGCCAGGGCTGACGCCAGTGCACATGGAGAAGTTCATAGCCAGGGACTGGAGAGAAGGACAGCTAGAGTTTAAGCTGAGGATGCTTCTGATTACCTGTTACAAGCTTCCCCTGAGAGAGAAACTTTTACCATGAGTCTCAGCATCTCTCAGCCAGATATTCTTTCCACTGCACAAAAGGCAAGTTCGTGTCCCCGGGGTGCCTGGGGCAGAAAAACCCCTGCTGGAGCCAGGCACATAATTATAGTTCTGAGAAGTTTGGGATATGACCCATCAGAGTGGATGACCAGCACCCAAATTTTCTTGGCTGTGGTTTGCATTAAAGCACGGGGCTGAGAGAGGCTTTCCAAATGCAAAATTTAGGAGCATTTATTTGATTGGGACCCAGAGGAGCAGTAACCATTCTCAGATCCCAGTTAACCTGGGGGTGTGAGAAAGTCTCAGCAGTGGAAGGAGTCCATGCCTAGGCCCTGGTGACACTTGTAAAGAGCTTGTTTCGGCCTGGGGCGGAACGATAAGGTGGTGCTTTGCACAATGGGAAAAAGTTGAGCCCTTGGTTTTGCAACGAGTTTGGCTGCAGCACCACAAATCACATTTTATATGGCATTTTACTTCCCTCAGGCTGCTTTTTGGTCATGGAGAAGACAAAAGCTGTGTGCAGCTTTTATTTTTTTCCAGCAAGCTAGACGAGACATAATTTGGGTTTTTTGTTTTTTTT
>JAQZBX010100655.1:0-11341 GCA_029593785.1 Cabassous unicinctus | reverse complement strand
CGTGAGATTTAGTTGTTACCATAGGTCCCGAGGGGAGGGGGAGGGAAGAATAGAATAGTTGGAACATAGGGCATTTTGGGGGCATTGGAATTGTTCTGCATGATATTGCAATAATGGATACAGGCCATTTTAAATTCCATCAAAATTTATAAAGGAGAATGATCAAAAATGTAAATTATAATGTAAACCATTGACCATGTTTAGTAACAATGCTTTAATAGTTGTACATCAATTGTAACTAATGAACTATCCACATGTAAAATGTTATTAATAAGGGAGAGGGGGAAAGGGGGAGGATGTTGGGTATATGGAAACCCCCTATATTCTCTATGTGACTTTTCTGCAACCTAAAGCTTCTTTGAAGATAAAATAATTTAAAAAATAAGACACTTGGGGGAATTTACAGAAGAAAATGTCACTGAACATACAAAACAACAGCTCTTACAGTGAAGAAAGACATTATGTCTAAAAAATTTTTTATTTAAAACTTTTTTTAAATTTTTAAAGTTTTTTTATTGTATATGTTATTTTTAAAACTATCATTATTACTTCATTTTCTTATTATTTTTATTTGGTTATTTTCTTGGCTTCATCTTTGGAGAGGTTTGGATCACAGAGGTGTCACAACTGTGGCAGGGCAAGATCATGTGGGACATGACTCCCAGGGATAAGCCTCCCTGGCACCAAAGGATTATTACCAAGCACCAAGTAGCAATGCAACTGGAAAAAGAACTTGAACATAAGGGGGAAATGGTAAATACAAAAGAGTTTTTATGGCTAAAAGACTTCAAAGCGATTCGGAAGGTCATTCCAGAGGTTGTGCCTATGCACATCTCAGCAGGATCACATTGACTGCCACAGTAAATAGTCCTCAAATAGCAGGGTTCCTGAGGGCTCTGGAGACATCCAGACACTATAGGCAGGGCAGACAGCTCAGGAGTTTGTTGCCCTGCCAGTGGGCCTTACCTTGGAATTTATGCTCCTAAGTGTGACAGAGTTGGACTCACTTGTGGTTTCTCTACACACAGCTCTTTTGTCCCTTCTATTTGAACCTATAGTTAGTACTATACTTGATAAGTGTGTGTCCAAGAGACTTAAATCTTTGGTCTGTCCATTTGCCAGCTGGGCCCTGAATCTCAGCAGAGTTGCAACACCTACTCTCCAATTCATTGGACTTACCCAGGACAACTAGCAAGGTGATAATGATGTACGACACCCATCCCAAGGAACAGAGAGAGTCTGCAACTGCAAGCAAGAGATCCATCCATATCCATGTGCCCATGGGATCTAAGCTTCCTCTTAATTGGAGGCTAAGTGGGCATCACCATCCCAATATCCTCAGGATTGGGGAATGAACAATGGACTAAAGTAGACTTACTATTATTCTACTATAGACTTATTGTTATTCTATCAGTGGAAGAACTTGTATCATTGATATAAAGGCAGTGGCCACCAGAAGCTCTGAGGGGAAAAAGAGCAAAACATTGGTGTAATATGGGGGCATTTTTGGGGCATTGGAATTGTCCTGGCAGACATTGCAATGATAGATACAGGACATTATACATTTTGTCATAATTTACAAAATTGTGCAGGACAGTGTGTAAACTATAATGTAAACTATAATCCATGGTTAGTGACAATGCTGGGAAAATGTGGGAGGGGTATGGGGTGGGCATATGGGAATCCCCTATATTTTTTATGTAACATTTGTGCAATCTGAAGTTTCTTTAAAATAAATAAATAAATAAATAGATAAATAAATAAATAAATAGATTTTTTAAAATGTATAATTGTTGATCAATTATAGATTTTGTCAAATTTCTTGTAATCACAAGAGCAAACATTTTAAAACATAATTTTGGAAAAAGAAACATACTTTTCTACCAATATATACTCATTTGCCATATCCAGCAAAATCAAAGGAAGTTATAAGAAAGTAGTCCAAATTAATAACATTCTGATTGTATTCTGTATTCACATCAAAGCACTGCATTATCAACCCTTAATCTATACAGTATTGCTATGTGCTAAGGCTGCATTTTCCTAATTTTTCATTAAATAAATTGAAGTAACAGAGATGGTAAGATCAAGGCAGTGTGGGATGATGGAAACAATGTGGGCTTAACAGCTGTTTGACCTTGAACATGTCGTTGAACTTTCCTTATTCTTAGTTTTTTTTAGGTATAAAATAAAGGCAGAATTATTTCATAAGGTTGTTGTGCACATTTAATTAGCAGACATGTCTGAAGACTTGTATAGTGTCTGGTATATAGCAATGGTTAAAGGTAGTGATTTTCTCTATGTCCTTAATTATGAACAACAGAATAATTTGAATGGTGAGTGTGTTGTAGGATAAGAAGAAGAATCATTTGAGTTTGTACAAACTCATTGCTGGACAAGGAAAACTCCTACCCTTAAATCGTGGTTAATCCTAACCTAGAAATCAATGTCAGACTTTTTTTTATACCTCTTCTCAGACCTTGCTCCTGCTTTTCTTGTTGGAAGCTGGCTCGTTCTTTTTATAGTTTTATAGCAGCAGTTACTATCAAGTATTAACATCCAGGAAGATTCCATTACCGAAAAAAGATATAGCAAAAAATTAAAATCATTAACTACACAAGTGTTGTTCTCTAAGGGGAATGATCTAGCTGATGAACTGGCATAATTCATTTCAAAATTGGTCAATAGTATTCCTATTTCAAATTTATCTAGATTATATTAAGAAATGACTTGATTTTTTTGAGCAAATTAAAATAATAAATTACATTTTTATGGCATTGTTTCTTTGAGACAAATTATCAGAAAGAGATAATTGAACTTGGGATAGTGGACATTTTAATCTCTAAATTAGATTCATTAAACTTATTATTAATGAGGTAACCATGGAGACATACTGGAAAACTAGATTAAATTTAATATATTTGGTTCAGTGCTATCAAGCAGACAACTTGTTTCATCTTTTCTTGTTTCTACTACTGCTCAAATTAATTCACTTTTTCTTTATTAATAATGATACCCCTCATTTATTAACCAAACTCTGTAGGCCAGGCAGTCTCCTAAGAACTTTATTCAAGAAATTTTCATTTTAATAAAATGTAAACCTTACAGGAAAATTGCAAAAAATAGCATAAAAAACTATTATACCCTTTACCCAGCCTTACCAATTCTTTATATTTTTGTCCTAAGTGCTTTATGATTCTCCGTCCCTCTCTTCCTCTCTATGTCTCTGTGTTTCTCTCTCCTCTGTTTGAATCATTTGATATTAAGTTGCCGTTACTGTGCTTATTTATCTTTAAATACTTTTGTGTATATTTCCTAAGAAAAATAACATTGTCTTATATGAACTACAGTAAAATTACCAAAATCAGGACCCTAAAATTGATATCATATTGTTTTGTAATCAACAGTTCAGATTCAGATTTCATCTTTGCTTTGTTTCTGATCCAATAGGAATGTGTTCAGTATTGCAACATTAAGAATGATATCAGCTGTAGTGTTTTTTGTTTGTTTGTTTGTTGATGCTATTTATCAGGCTGAGTAAATTCCCTTTTCTTCCCAATTGGCTGAAAGTTTTTGTCATGAATAGATTTGAATTTAGTCAAACGCACTTCTTTTTTTTGCATTTATGTAGATGATCAAATGATTTTCTACTTTATTCTTCTAATATGTTGTACCACATTGCTTGATTTTCTAATGTTAAAGCAATTGTTTATTCCTGGGATAAACCATACTTGGTCATAAAATGCAATCATTGTAAACATTACTGGATTTTATTTGAGTGAGGTTTTTTTCCCTCATTGTTCAGATGATATTGTTTGGTAAATTTCTTTTCTTGTACTTTTTTGTCAGGTTTTGGTATGAGAGTTATGCTGGCCTTGTAAAATGAGTTGTCAAGTGTTCCCTCCATTTTCAGAATGTGTTTGTGTGAGATTGGTACTTTTTCTCCTTTATGTGTTAAAATTCAACAGTGAAACCATCTGGGCCTGTACTATTCTTTGTGGGAAGGTTTTTTTAATAAATAATTTAATTTTTAAAATAGATATAGGAGCATTTAGGTTTTCTTTGTCTTCTTTTATCAATTTTGGTAAATTGTGTCTTTCAAGACTCTTTGCCATTTCATCTAAGTTGTCAACATAATTGCCATAAACTAAGTAGTTGCCATAAACTAAGTTGTTCTTAACAAGTTCTTTACCATAATTTTAATATCTGTATCACTTGTAGTAATACCCTATCTTTTACTTTCATATTGGAAATTTGTGTTTTCTTTCCTTTTTCCTTAATCAATCTTGGTAGGACTTTATGAATTTTATTGCTCTTAAAAAATAAATAAATATTGGATTTGTTAGGTTGTTTTTTTTTCATTTTTTATTTTTTACTTTTTCTCTTTTCTTTTTTATAGCCTTCCTTCAACTTTGGATTTATTTGACCTACTTTAGCTAGATTATTATGGTGAAAACCTGGATATTGGATTTGTTTCTAATACTGGCATTTAAACTTAGGAATTTCTCTCTATGCATTGCTTTAGCTGCAATGCACAAATTTTGAAATTTGCGTTTTCCTTACCATTCAGGTAAAATATTTTCTAATATCCCTTATCATTTCTTCTTTGACCTAAGGGATATTCATAAGTGTGCATGTTTTTAATGTCCAGTTTTTTGAAGGATTTTCTAGATATGTTATTATAATTGTTTCCTGATTTTATTCTATTGTGGTCAAAGGGCATACTCTTTACCATTGGAATCACTTGAACTTTATTGAGACATGTCTCAGCATTTTTTCTATCTTGGTAAACATTTCATGTGCACTTGAAATGAGCATATTCTGCTGTTGTTTGGCATAGAGTTAGGGAAAGGTCAATTTGTTCAAGGTAGAGGAAAATGTTTTTTGGATCCTATTTGTCCTTACTGAGTTTTCCTCTAGTTCTATCAGTTATTGAAAGAAAGTTTTAAAAATCTTCAAATCTAATTGTGGATTTATCTCTTTCTGCCTTCAGGTATGATAGTTTTCACTTCATACACTTAGAAGTTCCATACTTAGGTGATGGCTAAGGATCATTAAGTCATCCTGGTGTATTAGCCCTTTTACCACCATGAAATTTCCTGATTTTCTGTAGCAGTACTCCTTGACTTGAATTCTGTTTTGTCTCATATGAATATATTAACTCCAGCTTTCTTATTTTTCCTTTTTTCATAGCACATCTTTTTAACCTTTTGACTTTTGACCTGTTAAAATTTATATTTAATACCTATCTCTTACAGACAATATAGTGTTGAATGCTGCTTTAAATTTATATTTAATACCTATCTCTTACAGACAATATAGTGTTGAATGCTGCTTTTTAAAAATCTATCTGACAGTTTCTGAATTTTAAAGGGAGTGTTTAGTCCATTTACATTTAATGCATATACTGATATACTTGGAATTATGTGTACCATTTTAATATTTGTTTACTATTTGTCACATGTGATTTTTGTTCTCTGTTCTTCCTGGCCTACCTTCTGTTGGGTTAATTAAATATATATTTTTTAATTTTTAATTTTTTCATAGATACAGAAATGTTGGGATTATAGCACAATTTCTAATTACACATCACCCAGATTCTCCAGTGTTAACATCCTGCAAAGCCATAGTACATTTATCAAAATCAGAAAACTACCATTGTTACAATACTATAATTTATAGACATTAATCAAAGCTCACCAATTTTCCTGCTAATATATATTTTTTCTAGTCCAGGATTCAATCCAGGATCAGACATTGTATTTAGTAGTCTTGTCTCCTTAGTTCCCTTTAATCTTAAATAGGTAGTTAGTCTTTATTTGCTTTTAATGATCTTGGCACATTTGAAGAAGACCAGCCAGCTATTTTGTAGAAGCGCATGATATTGCTTTGTCCCAATAGTTGTAATGCTAATTTTGATCATTTGGTTAAGGCAGTATTTGCTAGGTTTCTCCACTGTAAATTTACTATTTATTTTTAACTTTATGGTTAAAAGATGTCTTCGGGCAGATACTCTGAGTCTATATAATTATCTTGTTTCTTATCATACTTTGCACACTAATTTTAGTATCTTTGATGATTTTTGCCTGAAACAGACTGTGGTGCTTGCAAATGGGTATTTTTTATGCTCATCATTCTTTCTAAATTTATTAGTTGGAGTTGTAATGAAAAACTTTCCCTTCTCCCACATTTATTTATTGTTATATATTTATTAAGTTATATATTTATGAACTTATGGATGTTTGTGTTTTTTAATGGGTAAAAATTTCTTACTGTCATTATTTATTTTGTTGCTCAAATCATCCTAAATTTGGCCATTAAGAGCCCTTTCAAGTTGGTGCCTATGCCCTATTGACACATTCTCATCACTTTTTGAGCAATTTTTTGTTTTTTGCTAGTACTGCAAGATGATTCAGGCCGTTGCTTATTTTTCCTGCCCTAGACTGAAATCAACCATTTCTCCACGGATCCCTGATTCCTTTTACTGGCTAGTGATAATTAGAAGCCAAAACCTGGGTGCTAATTGTGTTAATTGATGCTTGGGTATCATCATTAGTAAGCTGTTTCAATGGATAGAGATAGGATATAGACGTATTTATGTATACACATGTTTATCAATTTATTTATCTATCTGTATATTTATTAAAAACTGTGAAGTCATATTGAAATACCAATTCCATTCAAACACAACAAAGTTAATTTTAGTCATCCTTATTTCTTTATTTATATATCTTTTCTTTGACAGTAAGGAACCTTTCACTCTTTATACACAATATATTTACTTAATTGCTCAATTCTGGAATACTCTTAGAGTAGTTTCAAAAGTTTAAACACATATCTCTATGAAAAACAAACCTATTAACTACAGTACAAGGTTTTTATATGGTTATTTTTTGTCTTTGCTCTTAGAGATATATTATAGTATTGTTTTCCAAAGATATGTAGGTTGGTTCTCATTCTTGTCCAGTATGGTTATTTCATTCATTTATAATACAGTTATATGGATTTGATTCTATTTGTATCTCATTCTGGGTCCCTCTCCCACTTATGTGGATTTTTATTGTTAAGGTTATTGATATTGATTATAAGAAACATTAACCAAGTTCTCAAAGTCAGAACTATACAAAAAAATTATACACAGAGAAATGAAACTGAATCACCTCTTCTACCCCATTTTAACTGCCGCCCTTTTTCAATAGGTTCTGGCCCACGCTCTATATGTAAACAATCTCATTAATTTTGGTTTATACCTCTTGTGTTTCTTTTTGTTAAAGGAGTATATATTTAAATATATCCTTATGTCCTCTTCTCTCTTACAAAAAAGAAGATTACAGATAATCTTTTGTACTTTTTATTTTTATTTGAGCATATATTGGAAATAACTCCATATCAGTTTGTAGCAATCATTTTTGCTCTCTTTTAGAGCTGATTACTATTCCAATGTATGGATTACCATATGTATGTCCCCTATGTATTCACATTTAGGTTGTTTTCAACCAATTTAAATTATAAACGATGCTGTAAAAATTACCTTGTGCATATGTACATTTTAATTGTTATAGATATATCCTCAGGATTAGTTCCCTGAAATGGGATTGCTATGTCAATAGGTGAGTGCATCTGCATTTTTATTAGGTATAGTTAAATTTCTCTTCCAGGAATTTAGCAGTTTCCATGCTTACCAGCAATGTTTGAGGGTCTCTGTTTTCCTACAGCTTCACCCATATCGTGTGTTGTCATCTTTTTTATTTTTACCAATCTGATAACTGAGAAGTATTTTCTTAGTGTAATTTTAATTTTCCCTTTTCCAAATGTGAGTGAGGTTGATCATCCTTTCATTTGCATAAGGTACTTTTTAATATCTGCTTTTGTTAATTGTCTGCTTGTATCTTTTCTCCACTTTTTCTAGGAATTTTTTGCCTCAGTTTTTCAGAGTTCATATATTAGGGATATTCACTCTTTGTATATGGCATATGCTACCAAGATTTACTCTCAGCAGGTCAGTTATCTTTTTGTGGGGTAAGGGTGGTGGTAGTAGGGAAAGTGTACATTGTAGTTCAAAACAAAACAAAGCAACTTTCTTTGCAAAATAAAGAATTTTTTTAAATTTCCTTGAATGTAGCATACAAAAAAGTGATGCTTCCCCCAGGCTCCATCAGCAATGGAAGAATAGCAGAGGGCAGGAGTATAGAGATGTTCTTTTTTCCAAGCTCAGATCTTTCCACTGATACTTGTTGAACTAGAAAGAATAGACATCACGGTCTGAGGGAGTATCCACTGTCACTTGATTCTGCTGGCCAGTGGTCTCAACTGAAACACTGGAAGAAGCCACAGTGATGTACTGGGAGATGTAAGGTCCTTGCACAGTACCTATGTGTGCCCATACTACTGAGGGAGAGGTGGTCCAATTGTTGGGTAAGAGGTCCCATCATGGAGGCAGGTTGGAGAGAAATGGGGTGATCCATCCTAGTGTCAGAAATGAACCTGAAGGCTGCATGAGATATTGAGGCAAGCTAGTTTAGGGAATGGAAAGACGAATCTAAAACCTAGCTGAAAAATATGGCCATGAAACACAATGGCCATGGAACCCCATCTGGAAATTTCCTGAGGAAAAGACCCCATCAGAAGGTTGCTGGAAGGATCCCATGAGAATCACCCATTGGGAATGAGATTTTGCCCGGGATCAAGGAAAAGTCCCAGGTATTCTCAATGAGCCTTATCATGCCCCAACCCCCCCAGGGGAATTGAAAGGTGTGTTAATCAATTGAAACAGCAAACAGCTGGAACCCCTCTCCTTAACATTAGCAAGGGGAGGAATAATTAATGGTTTAAAAAGTAACTGTATGAGCTAAATCGCTCTCTATGCCTGGAGTAGCCCACAAGTATGCCTGGGGGTCAATAAGCTGTTATTTTCTCCCATTTTTATTCTCTTCTCTCATTTCCTTAATAAACTACTGGCCTAATTAAACTGGCATGTTCTTAAATTATTTTATGTAATATAGCCAAGAACCTAGGGGAAATTCAGTTAATATATGACTGATTTTACATCCATGCCAATTTGGCACTTGTAGAGGAGATGTCTGAGTCAGGGGTTCTTAACAAGGACTCAGTGAGCTTGAATTGAAATTAAAAACAAAAACTACTCTTGTGGGAACATGTTGGTGCGTGTGTGATATATTTATTAAATAATACATAGTATAATGTGGACTTAGTAAGGAGTCTGTGGTTTTCACCTGACTGGCAAAGCATCCATGGAACAAAAAAGGTTAAGAACCCTTGCTCTAATATGATGACACAGGAAGTGGAAGATAGTGCAGACTGAGCAAGTGCAGGGACAGTGCAGACTGAGCAAGCATCCTCTTGGGGGTGATGTTATAAGGGGCTAGTAAAACACATTCTGAATAACTGTGGTGGGTTCACAGGTCAAGGCCACTCCACCTCTGTCTCCATTCCTTGGCCTAGCCAGTTCATTTTGCACAAAGTTTCCTCGGCCCACCATCAGCAAATTTGCAAAGCAAGTAATCAGATGAGGCTGGTACTCGAGGGGGTGTCAATATATTTTCCATTCAGGTGTGTGTTGATGGCTTCACACTTCTCTGTGGACTCCATTCTTGTAAAGCCAACACCTCTGCAAGTTCCATGGGTGTTTCAAAGGGTTTGGATGGAGATAAACTGGCCAAAGGGCTTCAGCATCCCCTCCAGTTCTTGCTCATCCATTGTTAGTGGGAAGTTTGAGACGTATATATTTGTGGGATTCTGCTTCTGTTGCTTTGCCATCTGTGACTGCACACTGCTGGCTTTCAGTGCTGTTACAGCTTTCTGTGTTGCCGAAGGACTGTCAAAGTCCATGAAGCTGTAACCTTTGCATTTGTTTATAGCCTTGTCCAGTATGGCCTTAGTGGAGACATTCTTGCCATATGGCTGACACAGCTTGACAAGGTCCTGATCAGTACTGCCTGCTTGCCATCTATTTCATTGCTCCAACTGCTGCTGCTAGGGGTGTTTGTACTTAGACTACATGGGGCCATCTGCTAAGCCAATGACACATATGGCTTTTTGTTGTTCTTGCTATGGCCAAAAGTCAGAATCCCAGGCCTAGGAGTCACTGATAGCAGCATTTTCTATTTAATGTTAGGGAGCTGAGAAAGAGAAGAGGGAGACAGAAAGGGAAAAGAAAGAGAGAGAGAAGGAGAGGGGAGAAGGAGAAGGAAGGGGGAGGAAAAAGGAGAAGAAAAGGAACAAAACAGAGAGCAATGGGAGGTTGGAGCCAGGCAGTTATCTTCTAATTTAATTACAGTGTTTCTGTTTGTTTGTCTTTGCCATGTTAACAGGTTATTTTTTATTATTTTAATATAGCCAAATATATCAATATTTTTTCTTATTGCCACTGGAATTTGAGCATAGATAGAGTGCCTTACCCTACATGTAGGTTAAAAAGACATTCATACATATTTTCTTCCAGTACTGGTATCATTTCATGTTTACATTTAGATCCTTGATCCATTTGGAGTTTATTCTTGATTATGATGTGAGGTGTGGCTCTAAATTTATCTTTTCCCAAAACATTAGTCAGTTGTCCCAATGCCACTTATTAAAAAGTCCACCTTTGCCCCAGTGATTTGAGATGCCACATCAATCATATACTGTATTTTCATATGTATGTGGATCAATTTCTGGGTTTTCTATTATATCTCACTGGTCTGTTTATTCCTATGTCACTACTATATTGTTTTCTTTATGAAGAACTTATACTATGATTTCATGTCTGATAGGGCTAGTCCCCCCTCAGAGTTCCATTTGTTAGTGTTATCCTGCCTATACTTGCATGATTGTCTTCTATATACATTTTATTATCAGCTTCTCTAGCTGAAAAAAAGTGTGTAAGTATTCTTATTAAGATTACATTAACTTATTTATAAATTAACATAGAAATAATGAATATTTTTATGATGTTGATACCTGCTATCCAAGAACAGGGGTGTTTTTCCACTTGTTCAGATCTACTTTTGTGTTTTCATGGTTCTCATATAAGTTTTGCACATATCTTGCTAATTTTATTCCTAAGGTATTCATCTTCTATGATGCTATAGTAAATGGGATATTCTCTACCACTATATCCCCTAACCAGTTATTGTTTTATATGAAAGCTAATAATTTCTGTACATTAATGATATACTCTGTTATTTTACTGAATAATTTTATTGTTTGATTTTATTTTATCATTGAATCTCTAGGGTTCTTCAGGTACACTATCATAGTATCTGCAAAAAGAGATGTTTCAGGGATTGTGGGAAGATGGCATCAGATTAGGCAAAACAATGGAGAAAGAACCAAAAGCTGC
>JAQZBX010100654.1:0-11341 GCA_029593785.1 Cabassous unicinctus | reverse complement strand
AACTGAAGTAGCCTCATCAAAAGGTCCTACTTATAAGTGTTCACGCACACATGGAATGGATTAAGATTAAGAACTTGATTTTCTGGGTTATGTAACTCCAAGCCACCACAAGTAATAACAACAAAAACAATAAAAACAACAAAAGTTTATGTTGATTTGAGCATGCACTGGACCCTGTGCTCATTTCTTTTAGTTGTCATGGCAACATGATCACTCTCACCTAAATCTGGATGAAATCAAATCTGGCTAGTTGGAAAGAAAGGAAGATTCTGTTCATTTTCTCTGGTTTTAAGGAAGAATTTTTTTTTTTTTTATTTTTATTAGTTCAGTTCGGAATTATTTCACAGTCATTGCATTCTAAATTTTAGAGAAAATCCCTTGCTTTGATGCAATAAAGTTGATTTTCCTCAGTTTTAATTAGAAAGATCAGCTCATTTCATTATGTTCTTTATAAATAGATACAAGGAAGCATTTATCTCATTTGTGCAGATGTTAAATATATGAGAGAAGACTATCAGGATAACACAATTAACATTACAACTGTTTAGCAAATTCAGAGGCGGGATTTGATTTATACAAAGAATGGTCACCTTCTCTTGAAATGTCCTCTCTATTCCTCACCAGAGAATTGGAGTGGCTACCATTTTGATATTTATTATTGCTGTACTCAACATCTTGCCCATTTAATAGTGATCCTAATTAAAACCTAAGTACCTTTCATGAGGACTCTTATCGGTTAGCACCATTCATCTTTATTTTTTTTCATTCAAAACTGTTATCAGACTTCTACTACTTACCAAATACTGTGTTACCTGTGGAAGGAAACTGGAGAACCAGGCAGATGTGCTCCCTCTCCTCAGGGATTCTCTATTTTCAATTCCTCGTCCTGACTGAAGACACATGGCATAGGCTGAGTAAAAATGCTTAACACTGGAAAGGTGATATTTTGCTGACTGGTTCTGCAGACAGAACAACAACAAAAAAATACATAAAGACTGTTTCAGAGAGAGTGGTTCATATATTGAATATTTCTAAGATGTTGCTATGCTTTTATAATTTATCACTTTTGTGTTAATAACTCTCTATTCTCTGAGTACATTTCAGAGAAAAATCTTGAGTAAGAATTCAAGCAGATCAATTATAATTTACTGTAATGTAATTAAAAGGTCTTTTAAAGATTTCTAATTACACTCTTAGCATGTATGCTGTTTCACACTTCACAGGTTTTGCCTGTTAGCAATCAGATTAATTAACAGGTCTTCTCTGTATTTCTGTACAATATTATTTTTCTTAAAAGTTTTATAGCTGCATAAGTGGAGACTCCAAAAGAAAACAGAAAAAATTTCACCCTTTCAATTTTAAATGCTCATTTCAAGTGCAGCTGAAGTCTTAAAAATATAATCCTTCGTTGTTCCCTTGCCTCTTATTTTTGCTTTTGGAGATTGTAATACTTTATTTATTGGACAAGCCTTAAGCATGTTTTATGATTGGGTCTTCATATTCACAACCTGAATAAATAAATAGAGTTCTAATTCTAGGATGGCATTTTTAGTGCAACACTCATATCTCAAATAGTCCACTAAGTTAATAAGTGTAGCCACGTGCTCACTGTCTTCTGGGCAGGGTTCTGCTTTCCTATCACAAAACCTTTCCTCTCGCCCTATGTACTATGGCAGCCTGTTCTCTGTGGTTCCTGCCTTAAAATTGGACCCATTAGGCAAGCCCTGGTGGCTCCATGAGCTGCCCCTCCAGGAGTCTCCTGTACCCCAGGACTGCCATGGGGAAGTTGCAGAGCAGTGAGAATTCCCAAGCTCCTGAACTCAGAAGAGCTCCCCATCCCAGGTCTTTCATCAGCAACTCCCACTGAACCCAGCACCACCCCCCGCCCTTACCAAGCCAGGCAAAGATCCACTGGGGCTAATCATTAAGAGGAAATGATGTGATCTTCAGGTCGTTCTACCCATCGCCTCCCTGTTCACAGTGGTCTGGGGAGGGGATACAGAATTTATACATAGATAGTATGGTGGAAGAACTATCAAAGTCCCCACCCAGTTCCTCAGCTCCAACTGTGGTGTGACTCCTTCATGTCCTTGCACATCCATGACTCCATTGCCAGGCAGAGCCGACAGCTTCTACTTTAAAGACCTCGTCTGGAGGGAGGAGAATCTTCCGTAAACATGACACACTATAAAATTCCAAGAGACTTCCACCTCTAATCGACTCTGGAATGAGACCAGGTAGAATTCAAGTAGGAAAAACAAAAGAATGGGAATTATTTCCTGTTATAGCAATAAATGCCCTGAGGTGTTTGAAGGGTAATTTCAACTGGGTGCTTCAGAGATAAGCTTTGCAAACATGAACAATGGAACCTAAAGCGAAATGTAGAGTTTTTAAATGACACATCACCACTGACCAGGCCATTTCTCCCTAAAGTGGAGTGAACCAAGAGATTACATATCTTGAAATTATACTAGTGACTATAGAAGTGAAGTTTTATTCCTCTCACTCTGGTAAAGAAAGAAAAGGTTGAGAATGAAGATATAGAGTCAGGTGATTGAGGCAGAAAATGGGTAGAAAAGGAAATCAGGTTGGTTGTTTCATGTGTCTTTCTGGAAGAGGCGGCTCTGTTTCCTAGACAACCTATCAACGAGCTCCTTTTTGGGTCTTTTGCTGACAATAACCTGATTCCCCTCAGGCCCTAATCTTTGTATTTATTCCCAAGAAAATATTTGGATCTCATTGTGCTCAATACATCAGATGTGACTGAAGATTACAAAAATTCCATCATGGGAAAAGCTCTGGAAAGAACTTGAGCCACACAGACAAAAGAAGCATACTTCTGCTGCTTTCTTTTTAACAGAATGACTTTTTTTTGTAAAGGTTTATTTTGTTGTTTTGCACTCACTTTATGATCTCTGCGTATTCTTTTGTGTCTGCTTGTCTTCTCTTTAGGCATCACCAGGAACCGATCCTGGGACCTTCCAGAGTGGAGACAGGTGCTCAATCTCTTGTGCCACCTCAGCTCCCTGGTCTGCTGCTTCTCTTCTTGCCTCTCTGCTGTGTCTCTTTTTGTTGTGTCATCTTGCTGTACCAGCTCTCTGTGCAGACCAGCACTCCCGGATGGGCCAGCACTCTGCACGGGCCAGCTTGCCTTTCACCAGTAGGCCCTGGGAATCAAATCCTGGACCTCGTTATGGTAGACTGGAGCCCAATCACTTGAGCCACATCTGCTTCCCAAAGAATGACATTTATCAACATGAATTAAGAGCTGTCAGCCAATTTCAACAATGCACTTGTGGATCTACAGTAAAGCTGTGGACACACATTTTCAGGACACAGCAGCTCTCAGGCATAGGCATTCCTTTCACAGTGAATACTCACCAACGTATGTAATCGAGCACTGGCCTGATTGCTATTGTGAGGATGCTTTGTGGATTTCAATCATGAGTGAGCTGATTGCATCTGTAGCCGATGACATCTACAATCAATAAGGGAGATTGCCTTCAACAATAAGGGAAGTCCCTTCCAATCAGTTGAAGGTCTTCACGGGAGAACTGATGACTCAGCAACCAGAAGGAAAAATTATATTTCTCTATCAGCCAGTCAGTGTCTCCTGGGGAATTCATTGCCACCTTCATCAGAGTTCCCAGCTGGCTGCCTGCCCTATGGAATTCGGATGTGTCAATCACCATGGTCATGTAAGCCAATTCCTAAAATAAATCTCATAATACTTACACGTTTCCCTGGAAAATCCTGCATAATACACTGCCCAAAGAGGATTTTAATGTACAATACAGCTCTTGTCAGATGTAACATGTATTTGTGGAAATATTACCTATATGCATCTCTCATATATGACATTCTTCAGTCTTATAGAGGATGTTTTTGTGAATTAAAAAATATTTTTCAAAAATTAAAAATAAGCTAAAAAGCTGACCTTCCATTTAAGCATCTCTCTGTATCACTCTATGAACTATATTTATGTAGTAATTCAATACCAGGTACTTTAATACTAGGAGTTAATGTGAAATTGTTTCTATCCCCTCCCGTGAGTATAACTGCAATATGCTCTACACCGTGGGCCCTTCCTTGTAACACAGTTTTCATATGTCAGCAAATTGTACCCAAGATACATGAAGTGCTCCATTCTGAGGATATGATGGATCTGGGTCTTGGCCAATGAGGAGGCTGCAAAGTGGAAAGAGGAGAGAGGGCATTTTAGGCAGAGGGAACCTCCCATGCAGAGGCACTGAGGCATGGGAGAATATGTTGTGTTCAGAACACCAAAGCAATCCTGGCTATATTTGCTTGTAGTTTAGGAAACATGATAGTGATAAAAGAAAGATATGCCTGGAAGGTATGTTAGGGTCTATTTTTAAGGGCCTTGAATATCAAAATGAGGAAATGGAACTGTTTTGAACAAGCAAAAAGGGACCAATGGAAGGTTTTGAAGATGGGGGAGGCAAGTTGATCTGTGCGAAGATGAACCTGGCGTTGATATGGCCATGACTCTGGAATGGACAGATGGTAGTGCAGGGAAGTAAAACAGGGTGTCTTCAGAAGAAAATCACAATAGGAGATTATTGTAATTGATTTTGCCCCATTTTATCTATTGCATGTGAAACAAAGATAAATGAGCATCAAAGTGAATTAATAAAATATACATTATTTCATTTGGAGTCATAGAGAAATTCTTTGAAGGGCAGCAGTTGTAAATTATTTTATCACCTACAGGATAGAATTTTAATCACCCAAAGTTATACCAAAGCTATAGGAAATTTGTGATTAACGTACATGAAGATGATAGGTAAGCAGGAAGCCTCTGTCAGCTGGCGTGCCCTCAAATGTTCATTGTGAAGGTTGTTGAAACGAGTCCTGGAGCCCATCCTGGAACACTGAACCCTTTTGGAACTCATTTCCCAGGCATCACCAGTTGGTGATATCCTCCTTGCCCCAGCCTATGATTAGAGTTCTTGGGATTTTCCTGTTTTCTGGGAGACTCTTCTGGGAAGAGCCTTGAATGCAGGGAGGCCTGAGAGGCAGCTCTGGGACTGGTTCGGGTGTCAGCATAAAGAATCCCTCCAGAGGCCCCTAGTGAGCTACTTGGTGGAGCAGCTAGGGGCCCTTGACTGTGCTGTGAAAAAGACAAGCCAGCATAAATGGTTAGTTTTAGTAAATCCATTACATTGCATTGACCACTTTCAACAGAAAATCCATATTACGGATCAGAGCCAGCTTCGGTGTGACCCTCAGAGGAAGTCGTATGGGGAAGTTATTGGGGATGATTGATGACGTATGGGTAGTAATTGGGGATGACTGATGACATGTGGATGGTAATTAGGGAGACTGAGGATGGGTCACTTGGTTTCCGAGGGCTGCCATAACCAAGTACCACAAACTGGGTAGTTTAAGAAAACAGAAATTATTGTCCCAGCATTCTGGAAGCTGGAAGTCTGCATTCACAGTGTTGGCAGGCCATGCTTCCTCTAAAATAGACTATGTCGGGTGCCTCTCTCGCGCCTACTGGTGGTCACAAGTACTCTGTGGTGTTCCTAGGTTTGTAAAAGCATGACTCCACTTCTGCTTGTCACACTTCTCTCTCCTGTCTGTCTGCCTGTGTCCAAATGTCTTCCCCTTACAAGGACACCAGTTATGGGGGAGTCGGGCCCATCTTGCTCCACCTAAGCCTCTTCTGAACTAGCAGCAGCTTTAAAGACCTTACTTCCAAATAAGTTCACGTTCCCCATGCACATGGGGATAAGAACTTGAACATATGTTTTTTGGGGGACTCAATTCAATCCATAAAAATCACAGGGGGAAGAGGTGCAAAGGGGATAGGAAGAGTATGGAAAAATTGCAAAGCCAAGAGACAGAGGGACACAAGGAAAGACAAGGCGTAGGTAGGTCAACAATAAGATATTTTGTGCACCCATTAAAGGAAAACTCATTCAGTGCTGGTTCCTAATGTCCATGGGAACTTTGTAAGGTGCAAGGAAGGCTGCATTAGAAACAGGCATATTTCTATATCACAATGCCTCTTGCCATGTCCCGACCACGTATTGGCTCAGCCATTGGTAGCTATGAGCTTCACTAGTACCATTTACTATTGAGGGATGGCTGGGGCACAGCGTTCTGTACCCAGCCCCATGCCGAGGGACCAACACTGCTTAACAGTGGAGGGAGCCAAGCTCTTTTTCATGAGAAAGAGCTCAAGATATAACTACCTAATTGAAGGATTCAGCGTCACACGCAGTTCCTAAGCACCTCCACATTAGACTTTGTCAGTGTAATTCTGGCACTCTCTTCTTCTGGCACTAAAGTGAAGCTGCTTTTGCAGGGACATTTCTGTGAACATTAAAAATACGTGTTTTAAAAGGCAGAGAAAGTTACAGAATACTAAAATGTACCCACCAGATTTTTGAAATAGTGTTTATATTCCAAAATTGATTTTTTAAAAAAAACCTTGGAATTTAAAAGAAGTCATGGAATTTAGCCTCCATGATTCATTTCCATTCCTGTAAAGGTTGCCAATGTGATCCAGACACAGAGAAGCCCAGGAAGCTCCCTGGCGTTCTGAAGACCCACCTCCCCAGCAGAAGTGCAGATTTCCTCTGTCCTCACAGGTCTTGGTCACCTCTCGCTTCTCCCATTCCCTGACCCCCCAGCCGCCCTCCTTCCCTTTCATGCCAGAGGGCACATCTTTTACAGTGGGCAGGACAGACACCATATAATTCAAATTTCCCCCACTGGGTGTTTGAACAGGTATCTCTAAACCAGACAAAAGTGTTTATCATCATTTACTCCACCCAGTGAGATCCTCAGAAGGCACTCCACCACCTAGGTATTAGCAATATCGTTTTTACCAGAACTTAAGCTGACAGAACTCTTCTTCACATCCTTAACCCAAATGAGGAGCTGGAAAGCAGAAAATTACACACCTAGGATTCAGTCAAGAGGGAATAAGAGGGCCCTTGTCCTCCCACCCCACTGTCCCTTCGTGTGGTTTTATTAACCTGCTACTATCAGACGGTTCTGATGGAAACTGGCTCGGAGTAAAAATAGTCGGGGAATCAGAAACAGATGATAGAAGTTTCTCAGGAAATTGTTTGTCAGTCTGACTAACCTCTAGTTCCTTGGGAAAGAAAAAAAATGCATCAGAGTCTGTAACTCAAATGACTGCCAAGCAGACAAATGTGGAGTAAGAGTGGAAAATTAGTTTTCAATATGCAAGGAAAAATCAAAGTAAAATGCTTAAATTTTTTTCTTTGCCTGTGCACCTCTAATTCTGTCCATCTTTCCCTCTCTTTGACTCTACCTACATCCGGGCTTCCCTAGCACTACTAGGCATCTGACTCCTTCCTGTTCCCCTGCCATCTCTCTGGACATGGAAACCTCCTTCTGCATCCTGAACCCATGCCCCCCTTCCTTTCTTACTAGATTTCTCAGCACCCTTATTCCCAAATCTTCCCCCAGCAATATTTCTACAGATTCCAGCCTTGAGTCAACCCAATCATCTGCCTCCTCTTCTGCACACACGGAGCAGAGCACTGCCAGAGATATCTCCCACCGCTGGAGACTGGAGCACGTTGATGGCCTGCGGCCTCAGCTGCACGTGCCAGCATCCTGCTGGAAAAGTTCTCCACACCTGGTATACGGACCAGCTCCAGACCCAGCAGCAGAAGTAGCAACTGGGAACTCGTTGGAAATACAGATTCTAAGGCACCACCCCAGACCTACTGAAGCAGAAGCTCCGGGCATGGGGCCTAAGAATCTGTGTTTTCACAAGATGATTCTGATGCACTCAAAATTTAAGAATGCTGAGTCTGGGGCATGGATATCAAATACTCCCCACCTGAGACCTTTGTAGAAACAAGATAGAAAGGCACTATAATAGAAGATTCTTTTGTTCCTAGTCAGTATTCGCTTTCATCCCCATATCTGCTATTACAAATAGTCAGGTTGCCTATGAGATATGTACTTTCATTCTTCCTACTTTGCAGATGGGGAAACAAAGCCTATTTTACAGATGAGGAAAAAGGCACAGAGATGTCAAGCAACTAATCCAAGGCCACACAGCTAAGAGGTAGTAGAACCAATATCTGACTTGACTTGAGACTGCATTCTTTCCCAACTTCTTGTCCTACCTTCCAGCTCACCTCATGTTCACTGGCTCTTAAAACAAGACTGTTCCTCACCTCATTTGAGATTCCTAGCATTCAAGTCACTGTTTGGTTAAATAGCAAATGTAGGGTCATTATTTCCATGAATGTGCTGTTAGAATACACTCACATGTTAGAAGAGATGGAGCATGCTGGTGGATTTTACTAACCTTCTTCTAGCACATTAACTCCGAGCATCAGCTACATCCACCAGATGTCCACCAAGAAGCTGGGATGACAAGAATCAGTGGGGGAGAGAGCAGCTCTCTGGAGCTCCAACAGAGAGCACCTTTTTTGAAGATGTGCTCCAATAGGATCCCTGGCCAGCAGAAACTCCAATTAAGGCCCAAATCAGGTATTTTAAAGGCAACTGGGAAATGGTAGAAGAAATAGGTTTTCCTAAAATCACTTGTTCCCTAAAGCTTGCTCTGCCTGTACACTATTCACAAATACAGTTTCCTTTAGATAATGATTTCCTTTAAAGATTTTACACCCTAGTTTAGATGAACGATTCAGCTCAGATGGAGATCTTAGAATCTGAAAAACCCAACAACAATAAAAGAATCCTAAAAGTGCCCATGCAAGAACTCAATATATGTGTATTCAAAAATGTGGCTCTAAGAAATGAATGTGACATGCTAGACCTAATTCTCCTCAATTTAGAGGTTTTATAAGAGAAACTGCATAGTGCTGTGAACCTTCAGAAATAATTGACCAATGCATTTATTTATTTTGATTCAAGGCTGGAAATTTTCTTAGCAATGTGATCCACTGACCATCTTAGTTACTATTATTTTAGGGTGCATGGATGGAAAAGCATTACTAAAGAAATTTGCCTTGAGTTCTCAAGGATGTTTTTTAGCAGTTCTCCTGAGCCTTCTTTAAAATAAGTATGAACTTTCTCTTGATTCTAATTTTTCTCTCTCAGTGAGAACCTGAACAAATAAAGATTTTGCTGGAGTGTGGCACAATAAGTCTCTGGCAATCTCTTTCCACCTTTCAAACAATTTCTATCTTTTCTGTCCTTTGAAATCAATGAGTCCTTAAAATGTATGTTCAAGGCTCTGAAAGACAAGCCATCTTGTTTGGATTGCTAAAAAGGACATTAAGGAATACAAAATAGAAGAGAGGAGTTCAAATCCAAAGAACACTTTTGTTTGCAGAATGCAGATCAAATCTGATTTCTACTGCCTCTTTCTGTTTTATAGACAAAGTTCTAAGGCTAGGTACTGGTATTTTTCTCTATCTTTTTTTCTCATCTCAAAACTACTTTTGGACAAAAGCCCTGGCATTTGGATCATTTCTAAAACATGGCCTTCCATAGCATTCAAAGGTTACTCCACAAGGATATTTGTGAAAGGAGTAATATGTCAGTAACTCCATAAACAGAGGGCTTTACTCAAAGCACACTACAGTAAGGGGAACACAGAGGGGAAATGGGAATATGAATTAAAGATAAGCCATATGGTTCAGGTCCTGCTATTTATGAAGAAGAGCTTTTCCTGATAAGTATTTATGCAATGTGGCAGATGGATGCATGTCTCCTTATAAACATAAGCCTCTGTGGTGTAATTCGACAGAGACGTGACTGGTTGTACCATCCTTTTTGTTCCAAAAATAATGTCCTTAAGAAAAGTTGTCCCTGAATTGGAAAAATAATTATTATTTACCTTTAACTATCTCATCAAAATGTATGTATTATAAAATTTTCAACATGAGGATAAGTTAGATTCTATGCATTGAAGGAAACTCAAGGAAAAGTCTCCAAGTCTTAAGAGTTCTCAAACTGAAAGAAACAAAATACATATTTTCAATAAAAAGACTGTATAAATGGTATGTCTTTTAGTCAGTAACATATAGATCTTAAATTTGGCATTGACATATATCAAGGGCATAATTTGGGGGGAAAGACCAGCATTATACCACTGTGAGAAAGAATGGGAAACGATTAAGAGTTCCAAATACCAGCAAGGCAATACTGGGCAAGCCATTGTATTCCACAAAGACATCAGGGAAATGGTGCCATTTCAGAGAGTAGTGGTGAGCTGAAGGTCCCTTAGCAAACACATGACCTCACTGTTGGCAGAAGAACCTGAGTCAAAGCAGATAAGATAATGCACGTTGGCAGGGATGCTCAAGAAAAAGGATGAATGTGGATTGGAGGTGAAGTGGTCTTTAGGATAAGGATGTGCAGATAATACTACTGAGTGACTCAGGAGCAGAAATTGAATACCTGAATCAAGAGTTGTACCAAAGGAAGCCAGCATAGAAAAGTGCTAGGCTTACTGCGGTAGACAGAATTGTCTCCATTTTAATCAACTGTTCATTAACACACCTTCTTTGTACATAGCTTTATCCAACAAGCCCACAGTCAAAGTGATGGTAGACTTGTATTCATTCCTGTGTGCTCCTTCACTTGGAACCTGTAGCTGCACCATCCAGTAGAACATTCTGCCATCAGGGATATGATCCGTAAAATCTGCTCTGCCCAGTATGTGAGCCACTGACCACATATGGCTAGTGAAGACTTCTAATTTGGCTGGTATGACTGAGGAACTAAAATTTATATTTCATTTACATTTAATTAATTTACATTTAAATAGCATGCATGGGTAGAAGTTATATTGGAAGCTCATTGGTACAAAAGTTGATGATGTTGAGGACAGAACAAAACTGACTTGCCTATACAGAAAGGAAAGCTGTGGTTTGAACTTCAATACATGCTTTATTAAATAATAAATGAATGAATAATTCTTTATCAAGCCTCATGTCATTGTATTGAGGAGATCAGAATCCAGTCCTTCAATTTTCATTTGGATTCCCATCTTTCAGAATATGTTATTAGAAAATATTCAAAACAGATAACTAGATTCTATGTATATGAAGGAAACTCAAGAGAAAGTGCCCCTCTCTTAGGAGTTCTCACTCTGAAATAATCAATGGGCATATTTTCAATTAAAAAAACAAGCAGAAATGTGTATTACCTTTTGCTAAGTTTGTCTACTCATGCAAGATTTGCTTGAGGAGAAAAATGTTAACGTGGAACTTTAAAAATGGGTGTTAACATGCTCTTTGCTAAAGGTTTGCTAAAGAGACATGAAATTTTAAATCTAAATGGAATTAGGTATGAATCTATTAGTTTGAACCAGATGGCATTGTCATTTCTGTGGGTCAAAACGACG